>JAMQGT020010517.1:0-17377 GCA_024447675.2 Pterophyllum scalare
TGATTCAGAGAAGCTGCAAATGCTTTTAATTACTTTTTTATCAACTCTGTATCCTCGATTGTCCAGAGTTTTTCTCTTAACAAATTAAACATAGGTCCCATAAACAGTACAGAGCCAACTTTTAGTATAGCTCATGTTACAGATTCTCAAGTCGCACAGACAATAAGATCACTTAAACCTTCCAAAACAAAAGACATATATGGTATGGATACATTCATGCTGAAAGATCTTAGTTCCACATTGATAACCCCATTAACCAAACTCTTAAATCAGTCCTTCTCAGAGGCAGTATGTCCCAGTGTTTGGAAAGCATCAGCTATCATTCCTGTCTATAAAAATGGTGATCCTTTATCCATTAGTAACTACAGACCAATTAGTATTATACCTACAGTGTCTAAAATAGCTGAGAAACTCATTGCTCAAAAAATGACTACGCATCTAAACACCTCTTCCTTTTCACTTCACCCCATGCAATTTGGCTTTAGAGCTCAGCACTCAACAGAGACCGCAAATTGTTTTTTCATTGAAAACTTAAAATACTTATTGGATAAGGGTGGTGTTGTTGGTGCTGTATTTCTTGATTTTGCCTTTGTCAACAGGTGTTCCCCAAGGTTCCATCTTGGGGCCGTTGTTATTTGCTCTATATGTTCTTGGGTTGGGAGAATGTCATTAAATTCTCAAATCTTTGTCTTCTATATAAAATTGTTAAAGGTCTTTCCTTTGGAAATCAAGGTCCCATAGTCTGGAGGAAGAGAAGAGAGGCACAGAATCCACGTTGCTTGAGGTCCAGTGTAAAGTTTCCACAGCCAGTGATGGTTTGGGTTGCCATGTCATCTGCTGGTGTTGGTCCACTGTGTTTTCTGAGGTCCAAGGTTGACGCAGCCATCTACCAGGAAGTTTTAGAGCACTTCAAGCTTCCTGCTGCTGACCAACTTTATGGAGATGCAGATTTCATTTTCCAACAGGACTGATCAACTCCATGCCATGCCGCATTGCTGCAGTAATCCAGGCAAAAGGAGCCCCAACTAACCAAAAAAAAAAAAAAAAGGAGCCCCAACTAAGTATTGAGTGCTGTACATGCTCATACTTTTCATGTTCATACTTTTCAGTTGGCCAACATTTCTAAAAATCCTTTTTTTGTATTGGTCTTAAGTAATATTCTAATTTTCTAAGATACTGAATTTGGGGTTTTCATTAGTTGTCCATTATAATCATCAAAATTAAAAGAAATACACATTTGAAATATATCAGTCTGTGTGTACTGAATGAACATAATATACAAGTTTCACTTTTTGAATGGAATTACTGAAATAAATCAACTTTTTCATGATATTCTAATTTTATGACCAACACCTGTATTTGTGTCACTGTAAACAGCAACATAATACATATTTGTACATCAGAAAGCAGTTATGTATATATTTCCTTGTCAAAAAAAAAGCACAATTTAGATTGAGTTCATTCCACCAGCTTAGGACATCAAAATGTGCCCACAGTTCTTGCTGAGTGGAGCTGTTAAAGTTGAGGAAATTTTGTTGTTGCTGCTCTGGAGGGAGACCACAAAAATCAATAAATGTCCTCAAATGATTTTAACTGAGTCAGCATGAACTCAGCCAGAGACAAGTTTTAAAAAAATTAAATAAGTAACTAAATAAATAAATCCAGGTGTGTGACAGAAATGCATTTACCAGACCTCTGGAGCTGCTCCTGTCCTCTGCTAGCACACACCCATATCTGTAACTAACCACCAGTGGTCAGGGTAATTGCATTGTGGGGCGTGTAGGTACAACCCACATCCTTTGGTTTCATTAGTTAAGACAAAAGTTGTTCTCATAAAGCAGTAGTTTTGAGGTGTGATTTATATTCACCGCTCTTTGCACATGTATCATGAAAGAAGGAGCACAGAGAGGTCAGTTACTTCTCCACCATTTGTATAAAAACACAAGTCTGCATTACATACTTGGAGTCAACTGAGAATAAAACAGGGCTATATTTTAATTTTTTACCTACCAAATCATTCTTGGGTCATTTTTTAAGCCAACAGTCTCACTTTGTTGAGGTAAGCCAAGTGTTGCAATAATAAATGTAAGCAGGCTACAGCTCCAAAACTAATTTTAGCTTTTATATTTATGACTTAGTAGTTTGTTAACAGTTTGCTCTACTGATCTTTGGCTTTACTTAATTCTTAACTGAAAGTAAAGTACAAAAAAGAGAAGCTAATGTACTATTTTCTGTTTTAAATGGTTCTTAATGTGCTCACAGCTAGTTACTCATTTTGGGGGGTTTGGATTTTTTTTTCTTTTTTACTTTTTAAGGTTCAGATGAGTTTGTTTCAGCCACTTTGAACTATAATGAAAGAGCTCAAAACCACATTCAAATAATGACTCATGACCAGATGAGACCAGATGTAAACCTTTACAGGGAAGTGCAGAGACCTTTAGAAGGCTGTAGAGAAATTCCCTTCCCATGGAAAAGCTTCTTTTCTCTGATTGTCAGGTTGTCAGCACGCTACTGTCATCTGCAGGATTTAAGGAGTAATGACAAAGATGGACTCCTGTGGCACCAGGAGTGTAAAATTACAGATGCAAGAAAACAAACTTACAGATGATGTATAGATCCCCCTGAAACAGTCCAGTATATGACAGCAGGGTCCAAGATGCTAGCAGGCAGGGTATACATAATGTCATAAACAAGTAGCTGGCATAGTATACAGGAACATCTGTGCCAAGTATGACCTGAAGTCCAAGTTCAAATTGGAGAACAAAGAAACCCCCACAGGTCGAGTGGGGAATTTTTTTTTTATAAAATGGATAAATTTATATATAAGACACACCGCCCAATTGCCTGCATCTCCACAACATGGAAGCTCCTCTCAGGTATCATTGCATTATAGCAACCAGCCTGAGTAGGCACATGAGTCAATACATGCGTACAGCTCAGAAAGGCATTGCAAATAACACCAAAGAACCTAAACATCAACTCCTGGTTGATGGAGCCATACACCAGGACTTTAAAACCAGGCAGACCAACCTGAGCACCACCAGGATTGAGTACAAGAAAGCCAACAGCTCAGCACCCCACACATAGATACTGGAGTGCTTGGTTGTAGTTGCCAGAAGGCAGAATGGCAAATATACAGGACAGCTACAAGTACCTGGGTATCTCACACATGCGAAGCACAAAGGTCAGCCACAGCCAAATACTTGCAGAAGGTAAGATAGGTGCTGAGAGGCCATCTGAACAGCAGGAATAAGATCCAAGTCATCAATCCATATGCCCTACCAGTCATCAGATACCTAGCTGGACCAATAAGCTGGCCACAGGAGCAGATGGATACCACTGGTGTCAAGACTTTAAAACTCCTCACAATTCACAGAGGACTCCACCCAAATTGCTGAGGCTCCACCTTGAGGTTTTGAGAGCAATGGAAAGAGGAAGGGCAAGGGTTAGTGAGTGTCAGAGCTACAATCCAGGATGAAATTTGGAGCATTCACGAATATATCAGGAAGATGAGAAGATGAGCTTCCCTAAAAATAGGCAGATATACTTTGTTTGCTTTATTATTCTATTATTTTTTTCTCAATGGTTTGGATTGCCTGGTGCTTATATAGTTTCTTGTATATTTTCTGTTGAAATATAGTTCATTGTGTTTCCAGTTTCTAGGGCTTTGCTCCTCCCTCAGTGTTATTGTTTTTCCTCAGTGTGTCAGTGTGATCAGAAACAGGAAGAGGAACTATCATGGATGACCAAGACCCTTCATGTACCATCACTAAATAGATAAAGTGGCAAACATCGAGAAATCCTACCAGTGGCTAGAAAGGACTGGCCTAAATGTTCTGATCATGGCAGCTCAAGAACAGGTCCTAAACACCAGAAACATAGAGGAAGGAGTCTGCTACAGCCGACAGAAATTGCAGACTGTGCAAAGGTGCCCCGGAGTCTATCCGACACATAGTAGCAGGATAAAATGACTTGAATGGAGGAAAATGCAAGCTGGGGGCCACATTCAATGAGAGGCACAACTAAGTGGTTGAGTTAGTGTACAGAACATCTGTGCCGCATATAGACTGGAAGTCCCAAGTCTCAATGGGAGACATCACAAAAGGTGGTTGAGAACAACAGGGCTGAAGTCCTATGGGACTTTGAGTTCCAGATAAACAGCTGTTGGCCAACCAACCAGATTTAGTGGTGGTTGACAAAGGAGCAGAAGACTATAGTTGTGATACATGTAGGAATCCGAGCAACATCAGGAAGAAGGAGCACGAGAAACTAGAGAAGTGCCAGGGGCTGAAGGAACAGCTGGAGGAGATGTTAAAATGTTCCCGGTGGTAATAGGTGCATTAGGAGCTGTAACCCCGAGTGGCTCCAGCAGATTCATGGCACAGCATCTGAGGTCCCTGACCAGAAAAGTGCATTCCTAGGAACAGCTAAGATACTTGCAAATAAAACGTCAAACATTACAAACATCTCCATGCTGTTTTCTCCACTGAAGTAAAAAAATCAGAAGTTTTTAGTGACTGTGGTAAATCCTTATATGTGATAAGCAGAATAAGCTTTGCTGCTTGAAATCACTCCAGCATGAAAACATTTGCTGATTACTTCTGTCCATCCAATACTTAACTAATTACCAGCACGAATGCTATCACGTTTTCACTGGCCCCAGTATAACTACAAATCCTTAGCTCCTCCTGTATTATTGATGCAGGCTTGTTATGTGCTGATCTGTAAAACATCCTCTATTGCTGTCTAATATCACATTTGACTGATCAGATTAATGTCCTCTCTCTCTCTCTCAGCAGGTCCCCTCTGTGTCCCTCTCTGCTCTAAAGTCAGAGCAGGTTGTTCAATGGTATTGATGAGAAGATGCTAATAGCAGATGCTAATAGGCTCGGTATGACTAATAGACCAAGGTTGCCATTGATCTGCAGAGTTAGCATCTAATGCTAAAACAGCTGATTCAACCCCATAGTTGGACTAAAAGTGCCACCTTGCTCAGAGTGTGTGTGCGTGTGTGTGTGTGTGTGTGTGTGTGTGTGTGTGTGTGAGAGAGAGAGAGCGAGAAAGAGAGACTGCAGGGATTGAAAAGTTAGAACAGTGCTTTTCTGCTTATTTTACCAATTTGAATGCGCAGTATGTACAAGCAAACAGAAAGATGTATATCAAAATATAAAGCTGATATAGTCACTAATTTGTCTGTGTATCTCAAATATATCTTTTCTATACGAGCAATTTCACTACTAGAACTTGAAATTGAGAGATCTTTGACAGCAGGCTTTAGTCATAATATAAAGCACAAATGCTTTTGACAACATTATTGGTGATTATTGATCTGATCTTTAAAAAAAAAAAAATCATAGTAAGTAGGGACACACACCCACATTTTGGGCATCTGACTACGATGCCTCCTGGGCACTTCTTGGGTGAGGTGTTCTGGGCATTGAGTGAGGAGACCCCGGGACAGATCCAGCACATGCTGGAGAGATTACATCTCTTGACTGGCCTGGAAACCCCTCGGTGTCCTCTCAGATGAGCTGGAGGTGGTAGCTGGGGAGAGGGAGGTCTTGGTTTCTCTGCTTAGGCTGCTGCCCCCATGACATGGCCCCAGATAAGCGGAAGAATATGGGTGGATGGATGAAGTAAGTTGGGAAAAAATGAAATTGAACCAGCAGTCACCAAAACCCTGAAACAAGGTGGAATTCATCCATCAGTAACGTATTGTACACCATTTTACCTGCTATGTAAACAGACCTTCTACTGCAGCAACTGAGTCTGTGAATGCTGGGTGGGTATATTGTTATATTTTTCTCAGCAAAACAACTAACTTGAAGAGTTTTGTGCTCTTTAATTTCAGAAGAAATTATTTACACACTACTCACACCCAACTTTGATAGGTACACCTGTTCAGCTGCTCGTTAACACAAATATCTAATCAGCTAATCACATGGCACCAGCTCAGTGCGTTTAGGCATGTAGTCACGGTATTAAGGTTAAACCCAGGAGACTCAAAGGCAGGACACAGTCAAACAACAGGTTTAATGAACAATCTCAAATATGTGCAACAACAGAGGCTGGTTATCCAGGTCTTGGGTTACACTCAGATAAGCATCTCCAGGCAGGGATTCAGGTAAGTTTTCAAATTCCTTTTCCACAGGGCTAGGTTCCTAGTTTCTTTTAGCTCCAGAACAGGTACATTTCTGAATATGGCTGAGTAAGAGTGGGTCAGGCAGATTTATAGGTAATTACAGGAGTGGCTCACCAGCAGGTTTTGTGGGAGGAAGGATAAGAGAATCTCATAAGTACAAGGAGCACCGTGAACTGATAAACAGGTAAATAAAGCTATTCAAAGCACTCTGAGCTATACTACCACAAGTGGAACAACAATCTAACAATGAGTGCAGAGGCAGATAGATGGCAGGTCTGTACCTAGGGGACTGGGGGGAGGGGGGCATGACACAGGGTCAAGATAGCCTGTGAAGTTCAATCTGAGCATCAGAATAAGGACAAAAGATGAATGTGGCATGATTCACATTGTAAATGTAACAACATAAATTTGTTAAATTAGATTAAATTAATTTAAACTGGTTTGTTGGGGATACATTTATTTTGAAAAATTTCCTGAATAATAAAACTGTTTATTTCTTACTTCTGTTAGTTGGCTGTACTATTGGTATACAAGGCCTAGAAGCTTACTTTCCTGTTTTTGAATTTCATTGTTTTTCACTAATAAATTTATAAACCAATAAATTCAAATCGTTTTTTTTTTTTGCATCTCAAAGTCAGTTTTTATTTATGATAAAAAGTTTTATACAAATATCTGCCTTGTATAAAACATCTGAGACGATCAGATGTTGCTGAGTCAGAGAAATGCAGTCTTGCAGTACTCAGAGTAGAAATCTATTTTGGATCTTTATATTCTCATTTAATTTGAGCTGTAAAATGTTTAAAATGCTTGGCATCTTCTTACACAATAATCAAACAGGACTGAGCACATGCTCGTACTGGAATGTCAAACTCAGTTTGATAAGTCAGAATTTGCAGTAGTGGTCATTATGTGACTATTTTACAGATGGTTGCTTGCTATAATTATGGGTGGTAACCTCTCTAACCATTTGTAAGCAACAGCAGCTGTGAGCACTGAAAACCTGAAGATATAATGTGAAGTTGTTGGATGAATTTATATCACAGATTTTTTTTTCCCTCTTCAGGAAATAAAGAAATCCTACATAAAATGGTTTTGTTAACAAGACATATTTGAGGCATTATTGTGGAACGTCTGCAGAATTTTCCCTCAAATCCAATGTGGTACCTCTCCATCTGGGCTATTTTTAGGGATAGTTTACACATTTCCTTGCAAGCAGCAAATGTTTTCCAGAATTATCCCTGTAAAAGAACAAAATAGAGGGGCTATTTTGTGTTTTTAACCTAAATTTAATGGAGGCTTTAGCCTCACCAATTCGCTTCCATCAGCAGTGAACATCTGTAGATGCTTCAAGTTCCTTTCTGGATCATCTACTATCACCCAAAACAGCTGAAACAAAGTAGGCAAGACTGCAGTTTGACAACATAAAGAGGGGAGTTTTATTGATTTGTATATTCTTTATATTTTTAATGATTTCCATAGCCATACATTCAATAAATCCTTTCTGGGGTCTTAACCGAGATCAACTGCATTCATATAGTTCGCTAACTTTGGCATACACTCTGAAGATTCACATTACGGTAAATAAACTCCTCCCAGAGTTCTTTATTTCATTCAGTATTTCCTGTGTAGTGCACATACAAAGGAATGGCTTTAGGTTGACTGATTTATTAGTGTTATGTCCATGGTTTTTCATATTCTTTTAGTTACAAAAAAAGAAAAAACATTCTTGCTATACCCAGCTCATAAATACAGTATATATTATAACCATTAATCTTGTGCTAGAATCAAAGCTGTGCTGCAGTTTAAAAAATCTTAACATCAATAACATATGTGGAAATGAGCTTGCCTGTATAGACTGTTTACAATATGATGTTTACAGTGATTTTACAGTGTTTTTAATGTCCCTGATTATCTCAGAACAATAGTGCGATATCTGTTTTATTTTACAGGAAAGTAACAGTATGAGTAGGTATCAGAGTGCGTGTTTACAGTTACTCAGACTTGAAAGGGTTCATGTGGAGTAGTGCTGTATATGCATTTGTACTAAAGCCTGGAGAAACAGAGACATTTAAAACAAAGGGAAAAAAGAATACTTATAGACAGAGTCTTGTGGTAATCATGTAAACAGTTCTTTTACATACATTATTACTCAGTCAGTCATTCATTGGATATATAGGTGAGTGCCATGGTTACCAATCACATGTACGATAAAGAACACAGTACCACGGAAGTCAACACCAATCTCACTGCCAGCAAACTACCTGCAAATTCCGCCTTTGTCTTTCCCTTCATGTGCAGGATGTTCAAACAATCTACAGGAGTGTGAGGCAAACTGTTACATTAATAAACAACAAAGTTAATTAAAGTAAGAATGGAAAGAGAACACAACCAAAAAAAAGAAAGACAATATATTCTTTTTTTAGAGTGAACGGGCACACAGAATGTTGAATATATTACATCGATGTGTAGATGCTCCGATCATCAGCGAGACAAACGCTTTAGAAGTTCAGTGTCTCTGACATCATCTTCCACCAGTCCATCAGCTCCTCCCGCTCCTCCTCCTTCCTCTCCATCAGGGACTCCAGCTCAAAATCCACCTGAGACGAACAAGATGCAAAAGCTGAGGACCGAGGAGGTTTTTTTATTATTATTATTATTGCTCTAAGACTAGCTGTGGCTCAGTTGGTGTGCTCATGTGTGGACCACATGTAGATGAATATCACGCCCCCCTCTCTTTGATCTCTCTCCAGCCATTTCCTCGTCCTGGTCCACTGACTCGGAACACATCAGACCATCGAATTGTCCATATAAGACCATATGAACATAATAATGTCTTTATTACTGCACATGTAAATGTACAACAAAATTGAACACAATCTACTGTATCAGTGCAAATGAATTTATTGCTGCAGCCTCTCACATAACAAACTCTGCTCCCTTTGGTACACATACTAACCACTTAAAATGCACCTAGCTATGCAGCAGTCTATCACTGTTAGTTCATTATGAGCAGGCACTTTGACTTAAACCTGACATTATTGTGTAGGCAGTGCTGCACAATAATGTAAGGTGCTACAGCATCTTCTGTGCTTGTAGTGTCAGCTGCTGGTCCAAGGTTCAGTGAGTTATACTGGATTGTATATTTTGATATATGAGTAGTGCTTAGATATCCCCAAAACATGTCTGCAGAACTCCTACTCAGGTTACCTTTTGGAAAGACGCCACAGAAAATGTGATGGTTCATTTGTTTGCGTGTCTTACCCTGGTTGCAGGGCTGTAGGGAACAGCCACCTTCTTGATGACAGTCAGGTATCCAGGTGCAGAGGCTGCCACTTTATAGTTTCCTGGAGCCAGTAGGCGCCAGTAGTCTCCATCTTTGGCTATAAAATACAGACTTTCCTTTAAAATTTGTACAAGCAACATGTTGAGCGCTTACTGCTCTGACAACGAGAATCACTGTGGTATGAAGAGCAGGTTCAAATAAGAAGTACAGCTGCAGCGCCCACTTTGTCCAAAAGATGGAGGCATTACACCATCTCGCAATTTTATCTTTCACATGGAACTAGCAAATTGAATTTACACTGAATGCCAATACCTGTGGTGATATCATGGTCAATACCCTCCACAGAGACGGTGGCATTGGAAATGGGGTTGCCCTGAAGGTCACGGACAAAGCCCTTAACACCACGATGAACCTGCACACAATGCAAACATTGACACATGAAGAACATATTCATGTTTAGAGTCAGCTGTAAAAGATTTGTTGTGAAAATCATTCAATGACAAGTCCAATGAGACTGATAAGCTCTCCTCACCAGAGCACAGTGTTCAATGAATATTTTTTTTTTTTGATCAAACAACCTCTTGTGAGCATACAAAGGTGGAAGTAGTCACCACAAGTTAGCCTCTGACGTGTGGATGGGCATTACAACTCTGACACCATGAGACTGCATTATCTGTCACGACAACAGTGAAAACTGGTTCCTTTTTGCCATCAAAGCTATGTTTCTTTCACCCCATTGGCAGAATCAGTCACCTAAATCCCACTAGAGCAAAAATAATATCTGAAAATGTGTCATGGCTACTTTTGTGGACAGCCACAGAGGTCAGTTCTGCTGCATTTATTGATTTGAGATTGCAGGCCTTGGTATTGTTTCTGGGTCAGCTGCATCCCTGAAAATACACCAGACTGCAAAACATGATTTATGGCATTTATATTTACAGCGCTGCCTACCTGCTCAATGTAATTGACGAGCGAATCGCGGTTCTGCTCCCAGTAGGTCTTAAGCATGTCCTCGTTGGGGAACTTGTCGCAGCTGAGCTCCAGAGTGATCTCAAAACAGTTGCTGCTGAGATAGTTGAAATCCTGCATTCCTGTGACGGGTCAGTTAAACAGCAGACAGTGAGAAAGCGATAAAGAAAGAGTCACTGTTATTTAGGATTCTAGATTTTAAATGTCTTAACCATTTATTTCAAAACAATAGTTACTTACAGTGTCTTCAAAAAGTATTAAGACCACCTTCATTTATTTTTTTATTTTGTCATGTTGCAGCCTGATGAGACAATTGTTTACATTTTGCTTGTCATTAATCTTCACTCAGTAACCCCCATAATGACAAATTGAAAGTAGAATTTTATAACTTTTGTAAATTTATTAAAAAGAAAAAATTAATGATATTGCTTGTAGTCTATCTGTGGCAAATTAAATTGACTGGACATAATTTGGAAAGACACACGTGTCTCTATAGAAGGCTTCATGGCTGACAATGACAATAAAAACCAAGCCATGAGGTCAAAGGAACACAGGGCTCAGAGACAGGGCACACTGTAAAAAGTAATACTGCATATTATTTACTTTAATTAGTGTGACATTTTTACACTTAAAAATATTGAGTTTATTTGAATGCCCTAAATTGGTTATAACAAAACAGGTGTAATAAATAAATGTAAGTGATATTTTCAATTACATCCGAATGAACTACCCAAGCAGAAATATTAAATAAATTGAGTAAATGTAACTAAAAATACTATGTGAACTAGATTGAAAACCTGAGTAGAAGGTATTACAGGAAATAAGTAAATATTCAAAACATCTGTAGGACATAACTGCAAATTTACCTGTGACTTACTAAAAAAAAGGTGTTGTAACAAATGATTTCTTTTTTTTTTCTTTCGCCTTTTCACAGCTTTATTTGATAGTTTTGGCAGTGGAGTGAGACAGGAAAGCAGGAGGAGAGAGACGGGAAGACACGTGGTTAATGACTTCAACCTGTGCCGGCCACACCGCCACGCAGCATACATGGTCACCTACTCAAGCCCTGAGCCACCAATATTCAGATTATTACATTTATTACAGATTTTGATGTTTGACTAAAAGTCGCAAATGTGTTTAGTGTGAAGATAATGCCTTTAAAGGTAGTAAATTAAGTAATAAAAATCAGTTTTTATGTGGCGCCAGGGTGGCTCAGGGCCCATATTGGTTGTGAAGTGTAATTTCTCAGTTTTCCGGAACAGTTTGAATTTTTCCAATAGGTCCAACGGTCGTGTAATTATGGTCATTCAAAATTCCTTCGATCAGCCACCAGCATCGGTGATACACTCGGTGTTAACCAGCTGTTCACGGTAAGTAGAGGCAGGTAATGGGTGCTTCAGCAGCAATCGCCGGGATTATAAGGTTAATTAATTATGTGCATCACCACAGCCAATGTGTGAACAAAGGCATGGGTTATTATCGCCAAGGGTTTCAGGTGAAACCACTGTGAGCCCTTGCCCAACCCTATCATGTGCCCTATTAGGGTCACCTGAAGTAAAGTGTGAGTAGGGGTTGAGGCACGTGGGGGGGATCTCAACACAGTATTGTAAGTGGATGACAGCTGGTGCTGTAAGCCGCCAACTCTGTTCAGTGATGGTCGTTCACAGTGAACATAAATGGCTTCCTTAACTCCTCTTTCAAACCATCTGTCTTCCCAGGCCAAAAAGTGAACACTGGCATCCTAGACAGAGTGTCCTTTATCCTTTAGGTGCAGTTGTACAGCTGAGCCTTGTCCTAACATGACAAAAGTCCAGTCACCTTTTTTTTTCAAGCTCTTGAGACTACCATGACCTGTATAACTGAGAACCTACACCAGCATTTATCATAGAATGCCAGAATTGGCAGGTCCATCACTGGCACCCTGTGTTTTTCACATGAGAGCAGGTTCACCCTGAACATGTGTGACAGATGTTAAAGGGTCTGGAGAAGCTGTGGAGAACGTTATGCTGCCTGTAACATCATTTAGCATGACCAGTTTGGTGGTGGGCCACTGATGGTCTGGAGACACATATCGTCATAACGTCATCTCATTAGGAGCATGCCCTGATATTATCAGGCATGCATACAAGGACGTGGGGGCCATACAAACTACTGAGTACCATTTTGAGTTCCTGCAATGAAATTTCAGCTTAAATGGACTAGACTGTTGCATCATTATTCCCTTTGATTTTTGGGGTGTCTTTGAATTCAGCCCCTCTGTAGATTGATAATTTTCACTTAAATCAAACGATGTTGCATCCTTTTGTTCCTAGCACATCACCCAGTCCATATCAGTATACTGCAGATATCCAGTATGATTTTTCTTTCCCATTGAGATCTAATGTCTTTTCAATTGGTTCCTTTGATTTTTCTTGAGTAGTGTATCTGCTATATTTTTAAATACAGTCACTGGAAAACGGAAAACCATTAGTGTTTAAACATTTTTCAGTGTTCAACTACAGTTGAGCAACGTTTTAATGAGTAACCCAGGTGTTTGGGGTTTTTTTTTAATCTGAAAATCGCCGATTTAAAATTGCTCCTTGGAAACAGTTGTCTCTTACCTCCGGGCACACTGTACCAGGCCCCGCCATTAGTGATGCCATCTTTGAAGCTGGAGTCGTCATCGTTCTTGCGACATGGGGGTCGGTGAGGATCGGACATGACCGGGTTGTACATGGAGTAGGCTCTAGCCAGAGACTTGAACATCACATCATCTGGACTTGCGCTGTACTCATGGGTGGATCCTTAATGAAAGGAAAGAACAAACAAGCGCTCACCATTTAGACACTGGCTGTGATAAAGTGTTATCAGAACACCTGCAGGTGAGACACATTAAATGTGTGCCTGTTCAACACATTCTGTTTACTTTGAGCAATGATGCAGAGGAAGTGGTCAGAGGAAACATTTTTTTTCATCTGATTTAAATCAAATTTACGACATTCTAAAGAAAAAGGAGTAAAATGTTTGCTGTTACAGAAATGGTCCAAATATTTGTCCCAATAAACATCCTCACATTAAATAAAGGAACAGTTTCTATACAGGTTAACAACCCAAACAGGAAAAAATAGGCTGTGTATGAGACGTAGGAATGATTATTTCAACTAAAGGCGATCAGAAGCAAGAGCTTTCCTCATTCTGTTTTAAATGTGATGACTGAAGTTAGATACAGTATTTGGGTCACATTATCAGGAATGATCTCTGCGATGATGTGATGCTAGTATATGCAGCACATTTGTGGTGCAATTATATATCAAAAATGAAAAAGCTTGAAGTGGCAAGCTTCCAGGATGGACAAGTGCAAGCCAAATGTTTGTGACTAATAATGTTACTACCTTTCATGCTTTGCTCAAAAATTTTAAATATAAATGTATGTGTCAACTAATTCTGAAAATGTAGTCATGATGGATTTAACTGTACCACAATTAGATAATACAACAGATTTCTCCAATTTCTAGAAGCAGTGGAATGATTACATATTCATTTTTTAATTACTGATGATATTTTGCATGTTGTTTTTTTACTTTTGTTATTTCATATTCTAAAATCTTATAAATGTTATCTCAAAATTTCAACTCACAAACTCAAACTGTGTGTGTGTGTGTGTGTGTGTGTGTGTGTGTGTGTGTGTGTGTGTACCAGTGCGGGTTTCATCATAAGGATAGTTGGCCACAACATCTCCTCCATGCAGGTTAGCTGAGAGGACAAAGGGGATATCCATGATCCAGTGGATCACAGCCTTGGTCTCTGGAGCTAGCTGCAAAGGCAAAAAATTAATAAATTACAATTGCGAGTGCATAAAAGAATACATACTGCCCTTGCATATTATATTTATATACACACACACAATGCCACAATCTTCCCAGAAGTGGATGTCCCAACATATTTACCCTAAGTTCAGATCATGAAATGCTCAGAGAAGCTTCAAAAAACCCAAGAGCTACATCTCATACATCTCAGACACCCCCTAATCCCCCTGCACATTAGAGGATCTGCAGTGGAAGTGGTCCCCAGGTACAGGTACTTGAGCGTACACTGAAGTAACAACCTCACCTGGGGCAACAACATTTCCAGTCTGGTCAGGAAGGCACACCAGCGCCTCTACTTCCTCAGGAGGCTGAGGCGCACTGGACTCGGAAACTCAGTCCTCTCTTCATTCTACAGATGTGTTTGGTGGAGAGCATCCTATGCTCCTGCATGACTGTGAGGCACAGAAGCTGCTCTGCGGCAGAAAAGCAAGCTCTGCAGAGGGTAGTGAAGGCCGCACAGAGGACTGTTGGTGTCAGCTTCTCCACCACCACGGACATTTACACCTCCAGATGCAGGAAAAGGGCCACCTGCATCCTGAAGGACCCCACACACCCAGCACACACACTTTTTGTTCCACTCCCCTCAAGCAGGAGGGTGAGGAGCATTAAGAGCAGGACCACCAGAGACGAACAGCTTCTTCCCTGAAGCTCTAAGATTGTTGTACTCTGGTGGGGCGGTGTAGCTGTACTGCTCTTGCACAACTCTGTACCTGAGAACAGAATTTCGTTCCACTGCATGCAAATGCAATGTGAATGACAATAAAGAATCCTTGAATCCTATACCTTTATGCTGCTGTTGCACGCACTTATGCTGCTGTCATTTCCACAAGTCACTGCTGTGGCACCATGAGTCTCTACCATCTACACATATACATGCATGTATGTTTATATATGTGTGTGTGTGTCTGTGTGTGTTGCAGGGTTTCTCTGCACTCAGACCTCAGTTGCTCCTGACTCGTATCTATTGCTGTGTGTGTGTGTGTGTGTGTGTGTGTGTTTGTTTTGTTTTTTGTTTTTCCCCTAGTGTCATTGTCTAAAACATTATCACCTCCAATGCATCCTGCACAGAGGAGCTGCTCAGTTATATTTCTCCATAGATTTATCATCACTGGCTGCAGGGTTTCCATGTTCAAAGGATTTCTCATCGCATTTGTTTACTTTTGAAGCATCAAAATGAAATAACTTTCTATAAATGAAAATGCAAATTGTAAATTATTAGTTATTAATTAATTGTTA
The DNA here is from genome assembly GCA_024447675.2 of Pterophyllum scalare. Lineage (NCBI taxonomy): Eukaryota > Metazoa > Chordata > Actinopteri > Cichliformes > Cichlidae > Pterophyllum > Pterophyllum scalare. The sequence continues at coordinate 15,476 of JAMQGT020010517.1, forward strand.
TTTAACTAGTTAGATTAGTTTAAAGCACATTCTACAAAATCAGCTGCAGATTTGTGCATATATGCACACCAAATGGACACTCTGCTGATGGGTTTGCTTTGTTTACCCACTGAGCTTTAGTTTTATCAGAACTGGCAACCCTGGCAAGCAGCCATTCATCCGTTAGCTTTTTTTATGTATTAAACTTTTGATTAGAGCAGCTTTGGTTCAAATCAAATTTACATCCTTCTGCTGTAAATGTCCAGTAGAGAACCAAATGTTTAGTAATCAACATACAAATTCCAAATGAACTATTTAGTAATTTCTGTGCAACATTTCTTCAAAATTACAGTTCCCAATATTAAAATAATTTCTTCAGGAACCTATATATGTACAGTTATTACACAACAATGAATTAGTTGTGAGTGACACAGAAAGGATGGATAAGTTGCAAAGATTTAAGTGATGCATTGCTACTTCAGCCTTCAGGATTTGTTGGCAATAGGAAATAACCACAGCTTTATCCTTTAATCGGTAAGTCTCTTTGTTTTACCTTGGTGTTTTCATCCACAGCCTTCTTCATGTTCTGCAGCAGGTGGTTGTTGGCTCCACCCTCCCGCTCGTTGATGTAGATGATGCGGTCCAGATCAGGGAAGTTACGGTTCAGATCCACCCCCTGCGCATTACTGCGGCCCACAAACCAGTCCTTAATCTCTCCAGGCTGCACAGTAAATAGAAATGAGATGGAGACACTGGAGGGACGGATTAAAAGACAGTGTCTGGAGCTTTAATAAGATACTGTGCTTGCTGTGTAGGTGTAATTTAAAGCCAAGAGTTGTGGTTACTAAATGACTGTTTGTAGCTGTGTAAGCTTAATCTGTCCAGACACATCAAGTTCATAGTGTGATTTTTACATGCTGTTTTATCACCTGTGAGGCAGCCTTCTCAAAGCCGTCTGGGTTCATAGAGGGCATGAGGTGTATGCGGGTGTTGTGGATGAGATCGATGATGGTCTCATTGCCTTGCTGGTACTGGTTGCACAGGTACTGAGCCAGGTAGATGAGCAGCTCTCTGCCCACCGCCTCGTTGCCATGCATGTTGGCGATGTATTTAAACTCAGGCTCACCTGCAAGAAGCCAAAAGACGCCTGTTGGGTTACTGTGTCACAGACGTGACTATGATTAGACATTATGTAATCACCCCTGTTCTGAAGAGGAGATTTTTGGCTGAGAGGCAGAATTGAATATGAATGCAGCAGGCATTTCACAAAGGAGGAGGATTTTGACAAGGTTGACACATAATCTCACACAAAAAAAAAACAAAAACAGAGCTCGCTGCATAATCACTGAGAAATGTCACAATCTTTGTAAGAAGAAGCCATTTTAGTTGGAAACATTCATGCAAACAATCCTTTATCTCCTTGGGACCACAAGGAGGTCACTAATAAAGCATTGTGATTTGTTATGGAGGATACCCTGGACACACAGGATGTCCACACTCAGGGAGTGACGAACACACTGACTCAACAACAGAAAGGTTAAATTGTATTGAACATCGCAGCCCAGGCCCCGGCTGGGCAATAATGAGAGAGATACACTGGATTAAGGACTGACTGTGTCACTTACTGATGACAGGTTTGAGAGAGTTTAACTCCAGCCAAAACACAAATTTAGTTCCCAACAGTCACATTTTGTTATGTACCACTGGATGACAGCTGTAATTACTGATGATTGATTTAAACCGATGATTGATTAAAACCTAGTAATTATCAAAGCTGGTTCCAATCATCCTAGTTGCCAAATTATCAGTATATTGTATGAGATGGATTGGGGGACAGCTGGTTATTATTATATCGTTTATGTCTATTAAATATGAATGTGACTGTCTTAAATTAAAAATTCTTGTGGCAGGTAATAAATGGCA
>JAMQGT020010518.1:0-17613 GCA_024447675.2 Pterophyllum scalare
TTCAGCTTGATTTTGAACTGCTTAGGAACCAGACCACTTTCTTTTTATAGCTAGTTATTTATTGTATTCTATTCTCTTAAATGACTCTATTTATTTGTAAATGTACACTGTACGTGGAGGGACCTCAGAATCTGATTTTTTCTCCTGTCGTGTTTTACATGAGAAGAATGACAATAAAGCTTTTTGTGGACGAGGATGCAGGAAGACAAATCTGAGTGGTTCAGATGGTGAGTGAGGATTAAAGTCTCCACAGGTCAGGTTGTTTTCAAAGAATTTTCTCCCCAAGCTGCCTCAAACAGAGGGTCCTGAGGTCATCATGGATTTTAGCCTTAATGAAGTTACCAGAAGTTAGCTTATTTAAATCGTTGCACCGGCTTCCTGTGAACTACAGGATCAGTTTCAAAATATTGCTGCTCACCTATAGCTGCTTGCATGTGCTTACTCCAGGTTATCTTTAAGGTCCCATGTCTCATACCGCTTATTTATTGATAGCAGCTTCTAGTTTTTCCAAATTCCAGGTGTACAGGAGACGTTCTCTCCCTCCTGGGATCAGGTCTTCTTCCTCGCTAATTGTCTCCAAAGCCCGACTGAAAACATTCCTCTTCTCATCGGCTTCTTAAGCTTCAGATTAGTCATTTTCTGAGGTGCATCTCTTTTGTTATTATTTTACTTTTTATTATTGACTACAATCCATTTTATTTATTTTTTATTTATTAAATTATTACCATTATTGGTTTTTTTATCATTCTTAAATGATTTGTATCATTTTGTGCAGCACTTTGGTGAACTGTGGTATATAAATAAATGGAGTTATTTGGATAAAAGAGATGGAGTGCTGAGATCTCAACTAATGTTAGCTAGCTTGGTTAGCAAAAACTGAGCAGTTACAGTAACATTCAGATAAAATGCTAAAATGCATCATTTGATTCACCAAAGAAGCAGATTGACTCACTTCTGTAGCCATGAGAGGAAGTGCAGTTTTGGCACATCACTGTCAGTCAGCACCGTCGCGCCATGAAGAGTCTTTTATGTTTTAGAAGTGATTTTTAAGTTGTTCACTCTTTACTGCACTTTTATGAGTGTTATTAATACATTTACTTGCACATCTTGACTTCACTCATGGAAGTAGTGAAGGAGGGCATGCAGAAGGTTGGTGTGGCAGAGGAAGATGCTGAGAATAGGGTGAGATCTGCTGCGGTGACCCCTAAAGGGAGCAGCCGACAGAAGAAGACAAAGAGGGAGTTCATCTTGACATCCTGAGCTTTAAGTGAACAACATGGTCTTTGACATCTTAATAAATTGACATCATGTCTTTGACATCATCTAGTTATATGGTGGCTGTGGACTCCCGCAGAGTTTTGTGTTAGATACGAGTCGCCTCAGCACGATCAAAAGAAGGAATTGATTTTTTTTTTAATCAAAGAAGGAGATGATCATTTCTTGTTTAAAAAGTGGCAAAAAGAAAAAAGAAAAATGAATCCAGAGACCCAGAAAGCCACAGAACCACGGGCTTCATCTTATTACCTGACAGCCACTTTATAGAGAAGTGATGGCAGGAGAGTAATTGGTGACAGAGACAAGAAAAGAACAATAATGGAGGGAGGAAGAGAGGAGAAAAGGAAGGAAGATAAAAGCATGTGACCGACTGTGTTTGAAATAAAAAGGTTTAATAGAAAAAGGAGTAGTGACGGAAGAAAAAATGGAAGGAGGGTTAATGCAGAGTTAAGTAGCCGCACGAGGAGATTAATGTCTTTAATTCATTATTTAGGCTGCAGCCACACAGAGAGGAAGACGAGTGTGATTGAGAGATGAGTGAAGAGGATTCATAGGCTCCATTTTGGAGAAGTTTCTAGTAAAATCACGTCATGATTGTGGCACTTTCACTCTGGTGACAGATTCATCTGCAGCTGTCATGGAGTCATTTCTGGGATTTAATATTAATCTTTATTTAGAGATTACAGCTGTGAGGACTTCTCCATGATGCAAGCAGCTGGAAATTAGCTGTGATAACACATTTCAAATATGGCATTAAGTATGTTTCAGTGAGGAAGAGTGTGAGAGAGTAAATGTAGGGTATTCTGAGTAAATGGATGGAAGCCTGTTTGGACAAGAATCGATGACGCGTTTAAAGTAACTCTTTATTTTATAAGAAATGCTTGAAAGCAGTGAAATCTGCCTTATGTATTCATTGTGAAGCCTGATGTTACGGTTATGACTAAAATTTGACCTTTGTTAGTTTGAATGTGGTCATCACACTTAAACTCAAACTAACAATCAAACTGATGGCTGTGACAGTAATAAATTACACAAAGGCAATGTGCGTTGTTTTTATATTTTATGGGATGTGGTCTGTGGATGTAGAATGGTCTGAGTTAGTTTTCAGTTACATGATGATGTATTTGTGCTCTTTATTGCAATAATGTGACATGAACGGAGAGTCAGCGCCTTCCGTGCTGTAGCCAAGGTGAGGATGGAGGATGATGCAGTGCAGCACTGAGAGCCTGGTCTTCAGGAAGCAGCAGCGTCCTGTCAGTGTGGAAATGTTTCCATCCATTTTTCTTCATAAGATCCATCAAATTTAGATAACTGCTTCTGTATGATTAGCACTTATCCACTCCAGTGTGACCTTTTCCTTTTTAGGCTGTTGTTACTGGAGGTGACAGGTGTCACTACTCTGCCTGTGATTGGTCAGCTGTCAAAGGAGCTTTTTTTCCCTTAAAGTTGAACTTTGAAACAGGCGCTCTGAGCTGAAGGGGAAAAAAAAGATAAATTAAAGAGGATTTTTATGTGAAAGAGATGCTGAACAAAGCCTTTGTCTAATTTTGGCTTCCAAGCAGTTTGAGGCTACATCCATGTTTATGTGGGAAAGACTGGATTGAGTTTAAATTTTTTTTATATATATATATATATACAGCAAGCATCATTGATATACCATTATGCAAATCCATTTTAAATCTAATTAATTTTATTCCTACACTGAGAAATGAGCTGCTTGCACTCAGCCACGTGGCTCAATCCTGCAGCCACACTCAAATTTTATATATTAGCATGCAATAGTCTTATTTGCATAATTTATTCACTGTGGTTTAGATAGCAAAAGAAATGAACTTTTATTCCTAAAAATCAAAACTTCTTCCCAGATGAAATATCATCACGCCAGCTTGTTTCTGATTGGAGAACCTGAACGTGCCACCGTGGTTCCAGGTGTGATTCTGCTTGGTGAGGTTCATCAGAGAACAGGAGATCCAGCTAATGCTATTTCCAAACTGGGAGCTGCTCTCTGGCATTAACCGTTCATTCAGAAGGTCCTGGAATTAGAAACGAAGTTGCATCACTCTGAGATTTTTGCTTTGAGAATCCCAGAAGAGCTAGAATAGCCTCTTTCTGCTGCTTCTCTCATTCATGATGCATTAATATTTAGGTGGTGTTTTTCATGTCGGACCTTGCAGACCATTTGGATCTGTGCATTTAGGTTCACTGTGGTGTATAAATATTTACCGTCAATCTGCAGATCAAGCAGAGGCATCACAGTATCAAGGAGACTCAGCTCACAGAGGTCCATTACTCTTACACATGACATTTTTTAACCCTCCCTGGAGCTTGACTCTGCAGAAAGTTTGTCCTCCGCATCCCTGAGTGTTGGCACGAGGAGTCGAAAGTTCAGCAGCAGTGGCAGAGCCATCTGCATCAGGGATAACAACTTTGAAATGGCTTATATAAGGCTGGTGAACCTCAGGGAGACACACAAATGTACCGAGTGTCTCTCCAGGAGTCTTTTGCGTGCATGCACACAAACCTTGTCCCCCTTTGTGCACGCACACACACACACACACACACACACACACACAGTCTACTCTGCAGCCCCTCAGCCTGACTCATGCTTCGCCTATGGATGTGCTGCTTTTCTTTGAAGTTCAGTGAGGGATTTGGGAAGCCGTTTAAAAACTCTTCAAGTCATGATGTCGGAGAGATAAAATACGGACAGAACGGATGATCGAGGGAAAGTCGATTTTATAGTCGTGTTTTCAGTAACACTCCGAGTGTCACATAAAGCACAGGGAAGCATTAATCCTGACGCTGCTCCCCTCTGTACTCACTGTAGACGGAGGTGTACAGAAATGGAGGAGAAGACCTTTAACTGACAGGCTTTTCAGGATCTTTTGAATTGGTTTATGGGCTTTGTATTTGGAGCTCTGGAGAGATTGGAAAATGTCAACTGTTTTCATCAACTACTTTTTTTACGAGCAATCGCTTCCCTGTATCTATATTAAAAATCTTCAAAGATTAAAAAAATGGATGCAGGTGAGGCTGCAGGTTTGGGTTCAGACACAGATAAAATGCAGAAACATCCATCAGTCAAATCGAGCAGTGTCAAATCTCTTTTTTTTTCAACACTTTATTGTCAAAACTGTTTTAATATTTCAAACTGAACTGCTTCCAGAATTAAAATTCATGGTACAAAGGAAATTTATAATCAGATTTTAAGCTTCTGTTTTATTAAATGCATCCATCCATCTTCTGCCACTCTTCCGGGTCGAGGGGCATCATTCTAAGCAGAGAAATCCAGACCTTACTCACAAAGGTCTCCTCCAGGTCATCCAGGGGAACACTGAGGCATTCCCAAACCTTAATCTCTCCGGTGTGTCTTGGGTCTTTCCCAGGGACTCCTCCCAGCAGGACATGCCTTGAACACCTCATCCAGGAGGAGCAGAGGAAGCAACTTGGTCAGATGTCTGAACTTCCTCAGCTGGTTTCTTTCAGTGTGGAGGCGTAGTGGCTCTCCATTCAGGAAGGAATGACAAAGCTCCTCGCCCTATCTCTGACGGAGAGCCCAGCCACCTTTCAGAGGAAGTTCATTTCCATCATTCTTTTCCATCAGAGCTCGTGATCATAGGTAAAGGTAAGAATGTAGAATCATCTCAGCTCTCTCTTCGTCACCCTCTTCTCCCCTCACTCCATGACACCGAGATACTTAAACTCCTCCTCTTGGGGCAGCAACTCATTCCCAACCTAGAGTGGCCACTCCACCCTTTTCCAGCTGAGGATCATGGTCTCAGAGTTGGAGGTGCTTATTTTTATACCTACCACTTCACACTCAGCTGGATACTTCCCCCAGTGCAAGCAGGAGAACCGCGTCATCTGCTTCTCGATCCCGAAACCACCAAAGCAGAAACCCTCCGAAATTCTGTCCCTAAAAAAATTACGAACAGAACCAGTGACAGTTTCCTCAAGCGCCTGTGTTTGATGGCAGTAAAAGCTTTCTGACAGAGCCGGTCTGACTTCCTGCGAATGCAGCAGCGTTATCACTAGTGATGACCTACACCTCATCTCAGAGGGTTTAAACAAAACGCCTAAACTGAATTTAAACTTTATTAAAACAATAAACACACTGTGAAAATCACCATGTGAGCGACAGGAGTGAGAAGCATCAGCGTGTCTGTAATACAGCTACACATTTTCCAAAAAACACCTATCTACCACACACCTTACCTTCAGGGTTTGAGGAAGAAATGAGACAAAAACAAAATCAATAAGAGAGAGAAGTTCTAGTTCTGTACTATAAAAATGTCTTGGCATCAATTTTGTTAGGAGCTTATGGTGAGACCAGGTTTGCCCATGTGCAGGAAACCTGGTTCAGCAGATAAATGTGTGAAGACTTGATATCCAAACGTGTGAACATATTACAGCAGACGTGGTCATCCAGTTCTGAAGTTCTAACCTGCATCAGCTTTCTGTCTACAGCTGGGCCGTCGCTCGTGGTGCAGCGCAGAGTGAAACAGCCATCCAGCACCGTCAATGTCAGAGGTCATCATACTCCTACTGTCACTGATCCTCTTTCAGGCTTTTCTCAAAATAACTTACAGAAAATGAGACATGATGAAGAATGTGTTGTTGCAGTATTTTTACTGTCTGCACGCTCTCAGAATGGATCTACAGTTTCCACTAATCTGAGGGAAGATGCATCTTTCTAAATTGTGCTGCAGCAAAGCTTGAAGCAGCCTGACTAAACAATCCCACATTTTAAAGGCTGTCGTGTCCTGTCTTTGTGTGTCGGCCTTACATATTCTTTTCCCCAAGAATTTAATATGTTGATCAAACTGAAAGTGAACCTCCAGAGGAACCTCAGGCTGTGTGGATACTAAAGTCTGCCTATGTAAACTTTGACCTCACTGACACCCCCTTCTTTATTTTTCTGTTTCAGACTTATGCAGTTCAGAGCCACTATGGCATTCCACATTCAGAGGTAGAGAGATGTTTGATTTGCCCTTCTGATATGATTTGATTTGATTATTTATTTCTGTCAGAGTATTTGAGTTCTAATTTATGTCTCTCTGTTCCTCCGGCAGTTAGCAAAGCTGCACCAGTTGTCGATGCAGCAGCAAGGCCTGGCCCCAATCAGCCAGTCGGCTACACAAGTACTGTCTGGTATGTGTACACACACACACACACACACACACACTCACAAGGCTGCAGCATATATTCCACGTTTCCCTCCTTTGGTTAAACATGTGTACTTAAAGCTCTTTTTATTTGATTGATTTATTTCATTGAGGTCACAGGTCATATCAGTCACACATTTTCGTAACTTTCGGTTGTTGTCAATAAGCTGCATCAAAGCGGTCGCTGTCACAGGCTTTATAACCCACTCACACTTGGCACTAGATGGTTTGTCCAAACCTCCACACAAAGTCAGGGAGGATGGTGTAGGAGGAAGAATGAAATTGAACCCCACTGACATGATGCATTTCTTATCCCTTTATCCTAACCTCAACCTCATTTTATGTATAATAAAGGAAGGATATAAGAAGTTGCTTTATTCAGCATTTCAGTCTTTTATTGTTGGCAGTGAGAGACGCTAAGAATCTAAAATAAAGTCGGCCTCTATCTGTCATTCAAAAAGCTGCCTTCCTAAACACCACTCCCCATCACAACACACACACAGACACACACACACACACACACACACACACACACTCTCTCTAACAGGATCTTTCCTACTGACGGAGTCAAAAGTCGTAATTACAGGTGGCCTGTTCTGCTTGTTTCCAGCTCAATATTTGTATTCTTAGCCTCTGCTTTGTAACTTTGCAGGATTCACTGTTCTAAATAATCCTTTTTTTTTATCTTGTACTGGTCCAGCCCCTCAGCTCATCCTCTGCTTGAAACAAGCAGTTTTACCCCCCTTTTAGGCAACTTTCTTCTGGTTGCAGTCTGTCATGAGAAATGCAAATTTGTGGATCAAAAGAAAAAAGTAGACCTGAGGAGAGAGTAATCTATTAACCAAAATAACACACTATCATAGATTTTACACATTCAGAGAATCAGTAAATATGTTCTCCTATGAGGACAAACTTCTCTGGTGGTTTGCAGCAGTGATTCGAGGCAGTTGTTCTCTGGATAAAACTAGCAGCTCCCGTGGATCCCAGGATTTCTACAGAGAACAACTGATTTATTACAAAGATGTCCACTATATAAACCTGAGATCTCCGAGGAACAGCTGACCTGTACCGTGGGCAGAAAAAGAAAACTTAGAAAATTTAATACCGGCACATGCAGATCCTTACCAATCTGCACGTTAATGAGTTACCAGTTCATGTGCCTAAATGTGCTCAGCACTCTTTTTCCTGCATGTTGTGTCAGGCTGCCTGTGGAAAACAAGCACTTTCTCCAAAATATGAATTACAATAAGCAACACCTGAACAGCATACTGTGAGACTGAGAAATCATTCTAAGCATCACTCTGAGAGTCAGATTAATAGCTCTGTTCTGACAGACAGTTCAATCTGTTGTATAATAAATCTCATACGGAGAGAATTTAATCAATGCAAAATATATTAAAGCAATTTTGTGTTGCTACAGAGCTGTGTGTGCAGTGCTAAGTAATAACACACACAAAAGCTTTTGTGCTCTCTGTAGTTTTCTCCTCAGTGAAACCTGGAACTCTGCACACCGCTCTGCTCGCTGGAAATATTTAACAGAAACTGCTGTTAATCTAAACATGCATGCATGTGTGTCACGTTGCTCAACTATTCACCAGCTCCTTCTGATGCTCCACGATGATTTCTCTAACAAAATTACCACCAAAAATACCTTCAAAACATTCAGGATGAACTGAAGATCTGCAGGACAGAGTCTGAGTGTCGGCACTGCGCTCGCAGCTTTAAACCAGCCTTAACACATCCCAATAATGCTTCCCTCTGTCATTGCAAAAAAAAAAAGAAGACTGTATGCCCATGTGCATGCAGTGTGTGTGCATGTGTATGTGTGTGTGTGCGTGCGTGCGTGTGCGTGACGAGCTGTCAGTAGGCAGAATACGTGTCTGCACACAGTCGACTTTGAAGTCTGTTCTGAGTCCTCTGATTCAAAGTCTGCAGCCACTGTTTAAAAAATTATTCAGAAACCTTATTTTCATTTTGTCATTACGTTGAGTTTCATCATCCTCTTTATCAAAAACACCAGAGATATGTGTAAAAATTTGGAAATCTTATCAGACATGCTCTGTGTTTATCTTTTAAAATGCACAATGTTCTCTGCTCGTCCCCGCGCCTCCTTTTGTGCAACCACTTTTCAAGTACATAATTAGATAATAAATGTGGCATAAGCTTTATTCTGGTGCACTGTTCTGAATTATAATCTGTGCCTGGTGGCTTTGATTTGGAGCATCCAGCTGAGCTTACATGTTGACTGTAGAGCAGCTCTCTCTACCCAAACCTTGCCTGCAGATTTCTGGCTCCACGTAGCTCTGCAGAAACCACTCTGCTAATTGACTAAAAGGTGGAAATCAAAGGTGTGACTGAGTAAACAGCTGATTCTCTTAGCCTTTTTTATAATAAGACCAGAGAATTAGATTCCTTTGTCAGTGATGCAGGTTTTGTGGCACCAACACAGGAGAACTCCTTGCGTCACCTCCAGGAAGGCCAGTCAGGATCTGATGGGGTTCAGGTCCTCGCTTAAGGACATAAGCGGCGTGGATGTGACCTGCTCCCTCTGGCAGTTTGCTAAAGGGTCATGAAGTCATAAAGCATAAAGCTACAACTTGAAAGGAAAGGGGAAGAGCCAGAGGGATAACAAAGAGAAAGAAAGGAAAAACATGAGTGCATGAGATGTAGGGAGAAAGGAACAGGAGTAAAGAAAAATAGGAAAAAGGAAATGGAAATATGAACAATGAATTTTAAGAGTGGAAGCTAAAATTGGGAGGAAGGAAATAAAGAAGAGAAGGTAAAAAAAAAGAAGGAAGAAAAGACAGTAAGACAGAAAGGAGGCCATTAAAAAAGGAAGGAAAGCAGCAACTATAGAAGGGAAAAGAGGGTCTAGGAAAGAAAGAAAAGGAGGAAGCAGAAAGACAAAGGAAGGAGGAAAAGAAACAGAGAAGAAATGGAGAAACCAGAAAGGAGGAAACACAGACAGAAGGAAACGAGGGTAGACAAAGAAGAAAGGAAAGAAGAGTAAAAAGAGAGGAAGAAAGGAAGATGGAAACAGAAAAAGTGTAACATAAAAGCAAAAGAGCCAGTGAAGGCGGAGTCATCACGTGGGGATATGAAGGGCTGATTATTTTAACACATTTCAAGTCGAAAACGCAGACATGGTCGGACGAACTGTCCGACCATGTCTGCGTTTTCTACTTCACACATTCCCACATACACACAACACATACCCCTCAGCTGCACACCCATGCTCCAGCAGAGACGCTGCACTGTGACCAAACCTTCCTGTAGTGAAGGAAGCATGGAACAAAGGAAGCAAAACAAAGGACATAAACAAGGAAAAGATCCTGGTAAAGCTAAACAGTTTTTTGGCTCTTCAGAGCCTCAAAATATTTGGATTATCCCAGATGGACACAGTCATCCAGGGTGCTCTGGTAGCCATCAATTAGGGGAAATATACTGATAATGCAAGCTGTGATCAGCAACTCTGACTGCAGGACTGACAAGTGGGAGAGCACAACGTTTTAACCCTAACAAAGGCTTCTCTTTGAGGGCTTTGAGGAATTCACAGTAATGTCATAAAAGCAGCAAAGAGAAAAGAGGGGTGGATAAAAGTGAATCAAACTCATAAGCAATCCTCCTAGAACTGAAATAAATTCTTTGTAATGCGCTTTTCTACTACAGCACGACTGTCAGGCAGGAAAATCAAAGTGAGGGACAATCAGAAACACCAGACGAGCAAGAAACAGAGTAAGAGAATAAAAGTCTGAATGCAGAAATCTTTTGTGTGGGTGTGGGTGTGGGTGCGTGTGCTCATGTCTTATAATTTAGACAGTCTTATCATTTATTCCTTCCATTAATATTCAGAGAAAGTGTCGGCACACCAGGGAGTTGGAAACTAAAAAGTAAATTTAAAAACACAGATCCAAAGTGGAAAAGCAGGATGATCTCCACCGAGGAGTGCTGAATCAAGTGACGGGGTGGAGGGTGGGGGTACTGACTGGACTGGTGCAGCATCTGCAGCTGTTAAGTGAGAGCTGAGTGTGAAGGTGAAGCTTTTTCTGTTCCTGCCCTCACCTGTGGCTGTGAGCTGTGGGTGGATGCAAGCAGCAGAAACTGGCTTCATCTGAAGGACTGCAGTAGCCTTAGAGATAAGGTGGGGTCGTTTAGGAGCCCCTGCTCCTCCTCGCTGAAACAGTAGATGAGTGTTTTAGGCATGTCCAACCAGGAGGAGACTCCAGGGCAGACAGAGCCACAGAAAACATGGATGGATGGATGGATGGATGGATGGATGGATGGATGGATGGATGGATGGATGGATTCAGAGCAAGAAAAATAAATGACAGAAAATTGCATCATTCTGTTTTAATGCCTCCTGTTCGCCTCCTCTGATGTCCTGGTGAAGCGCTGCAGCTTCACTGGTGCTGGTTTTTAGCTGTTACCTGTGGGAATCAGTGCTTCCACCGGCTGCAGCCATCTTTGCAGCCCTAGTTGATGATGTCACTCAAACCCTAACGTAGTAATTAATGTTTAATGCCGCTCACAAACTGATCATCCAAATAGCGTCAAACTTGATATTGCACTCGCTCAGGTCTCCAGCGCAAAGAACACACACACAGAGATTCCTTCATTAAAAAGAAATTAAAAAGTGGTTTAGTGAAACAAACTTTTGTGTGTTATGTTGTTTTGACTCCTTTATTCTTTCTTTCTCACCCTCTTTATCCATTGTGTCTCTTTCTTTGCGCTTCCTTCCTCCTTTTTGTTCGTTCTCTTATCAAAGTCAAACTAAGTCTTTGTGTTGCCATTTGTGGAGGACAAACTTAAGAAGCCATTTGGGGTTTGTTGTGTTTTGATCCCTGATGATTTAGTGCTGTGCAGAATGGTTTTTTAATCATTCAAAATGAATTATTGCTCTGATTTTCTTTCTCAGGAGGGGTGGAAGCTAATTCCCAAACCACGTCTCAGGAGCTGCTCATTCCAAACGATGTGAGTACGACAAAGGGCACAATAGCAAACCGTTTCCCGGAGCAAAGTTTTTGAGTGAAAAGTGTAGCATGACTGTGGCTGCTAGTCTTCTACCTACATGAAAACGCACACCTACAGGTCAGCTCATGCTCACACCTACGCAAGCTTCCTCCTCTGCTTTAGCACACATTCTGGCTTTCTGTGGTATTGAACTGCTGATGCTACCAAGAACTGCTCCTCCTCCTCCTCCACTTTTATTGAGCTACAACAGCAGCTTTACAGTGTGTAACGGATGTGAATGTGAAGGCAGGTGGTGTGTTTTTATTCCCCGTTTGTCTCCGTCTGTTCTCAAACATTCAAACTCCTCTTCCACCTTCAGCTCTGGAGATGAAGCTCCTTCTGCAAAATCAAATCAATGCTCCTCCTCTGCTTCTTCATACTGTTAGATTCTGTTGCTTTGGGCCCGACGTTTACATCCAACTGCAAACTTTGCAGACGTGAGTCTGAAACTGTGCAGTTAAATTATGTGGTTACTGTAAATGAGGCAGTTAAAGCAGAGTATTAATGAAATCCAGTCACAAGCTGTTTTTGTGTTTTTAGTGGGTAGATGTGTGCGACATGTTGCCCTCAATCAGACTTGCTCAGCATCACTAGAGCTCCTAACAAGTGACAGGTGATGCTATTTTCAATGGTAACACATTTAGAAAGCTTGTGTTCAGTTCAAGGTTTCATTTAAGTTTATTTATTTTAACTGCAAAGAGTGTGTTTTGTGCTGTCATGGTTGTATTAACTGTGTCCAGACAGGAGAAATGAATCACTTTAAAAGCACACCGTGTAATTATGACATAAAATATGTACAACAGACCAACAACGGGGCAGGAATCTGAATGCTTTCAAAGTTTAAATCATGATGCACAGAAAAGACAGATGTTCAACATCAGTCTAATAAATTCTGTGAGGTTTAAACTGAAGATTACATGATATAGACTGGGGGAAAAAACACATTAGCATTTTTTTTCTTTAACTGGATGCGACTGTATTTGAATAAGAGCATAGTTAGCATGGTTAGCACGGTACATCTGTAACTGTCACTGGGATATTAAATGGATTTGAGATTTGACTATGAAAAACAAAGTTTGAACCAAAATATACTTATAGGAGAACCGAATGCTCCTACAGACACCCATCATCCAGGGCCCACTACTGATGCCTGTCTTTGAGCCTTAATGCATCTTAAACGGTGAATTATATTTTTTTTAAAAAACACACACACACACTTTTATTCCTAATAAGTCCTGGATAGCACTAATGGCTTCTCAGCATAGTTTATATTTATTTTCTGTCATTAAAATGCTGTGGACTGCATATTTATATGATGTTTTGTCAGTGAACTTAACACCCGGGACCAGACGAGGCTTTCAGTGGGTTTGTCATTATATGATTTGCTCCCATAAAAACATGAAGTGCATCCGCCTCTGTGTCTTTGTCTGAACGAGCCACCCTGCAGCGCTCACTGTGGTGTTTTTCAGGCAGCTAACAGTTCAGTGTCGTGCTCAAGGACGTGTGACGTTTGATGGACGTGTCGACTGTTTCGAGGTCAAAGCAGTGACCTTTAGTTCATATGACAGCTTTTGGCCACCCAGCCTCACCCCTCCCCACCCCCCATTGCATCCGTCTCAGGCAGTAATTCAAATGCTCAGCTGTTTAATGCTTCATCTCTTCTTTGGTTTGGCTTTGTTTACACACCACAATCCAGCTCCATCCAAAACTCTCATTAAGCATTACAGCCATTAAGCTGTTTACATGTTTCTGTAATAGGACACGCCTGATAATCTGGCTCACAGCTGACATGTAGTTATTGTGAGTCTTCAAATTAAAATGATAAAAGGAAAATTGTGATTCATCTTGAGAGCGTAAGCAACATAACGTGACTCAGGCCGAGCTGTGGAGCGTTTGCGCTCTCTGTGGGTTACCAGGTCAGGACGATGTTACTCAGACACACTGCAGTGCCTGTAGACTCAATCCTGTGGCACAGAATGGATTTATGAACAATGTTTTAAGCCATATTTTGGGCTCATTATTATGAATATGCAAAGGTGACAGCCACTGGATGCATTTTGTTTTTAAGGTTGCCTGTCCATGTTGTGAACCTAACATACACCTAGATGAAATTTCTTCAAATTTGTCACTTTTACGCAAGAATGAACTAAGATTTTGGTGGTCAAAGGTCAGACTTGGTGACCTCAGACAATGATGCTGCCATTTCAGGCAGGACCACTACAGTCATTTTTTGACTCTTATTTGCATCTCTTGTATTCAGTGGTATGGGTCTGTTCTGGGACCTCACTGTCTTTCCGTGCAAGTAGTTGCACCTGGATGGGTTACAAAGAGGCTTGCAGATAGTTTAAGGCTGCTGCCTGGGCGTAGTTGATACATTGTGATGTAAATTCTTTGCAGACGAGTCAGCGCAGTCACAAAAAACAGACAGGCACTCAGATGTCCACACAGGCCCTCACACTCACCATCTGATGACAAAATGTGTCACTGGGCCCGAGCAGACCTCACCTGCAATTGCTTCAGTCACTAACATATTGCTGTGGCTGTAGTTTGAATGGAAGTGACAAAGTTGTTTACAGACAGTGTCCAGCTACTCTCCAATCTGCAGTGAAAGTGTCAAAAGTGTAACAAAGCAGAAATGGAGACTGTTTGCCTTCAAAGTAAAAGTTGCACCTTTGAAACATCTTGGCCACAGTGCTGAAGCACATCTGAAGGAGAACCTTCTACATTTCTGTTTGTTTTTTTAACTACCACCTGTTAGTAGTTAGTGGGTATTTGCAGACAAACATGAAAAACTACAGGCAACTATGGCAACCTGCTAGTAACCAAGGCAATCACTAGGATTGCTCTGGTTGGTGCAGCACCTTCTTTGCAACAGATTTCACCCAGCAAGAGCCAGCAACTTCCAGAAAACACTGCCAACCAAACTGGGAATACACATTTTTCCCTAGCAAATGGTGGTTGTCCAACGCAACACAATGTGCACATGATGTCGCATAAGAAACCTCAGTAGTGTGCTCTGGTGTTGTTGCATGAGTATTCTGCTGTACATGAGTGACTCTGCTGTTGGGTTAAAGATGTGAAGCCTCCACATTTCAGAATTTGTTGCTTTTTTGCAGCAACATCCACATTTGAAGCATTATCTGGTGCCACTTTGTATTTATTAGCCAGACAGGAATATGCTTGATACCTTTTATTTCATTCCTTTGAAGTCTTTACAGGCATCTTTAGTGCTAAACTTTCATTTATAACGTCCTTAAGCTTAAACTGCAACTTGGTGGTGAAGGCATAAAAAAAAAAGGTAGTGATTCTAGCTTTATGCACACTGATCAGCCACAACATTAAAACCACTGCCAGGTGGAGTGAAGAGCTCTGACGGCCTGGTTACCCTGCGGTGTTCTGGTGAGATACTTGGGGTCCCAGATTCCTCTGGATGTTTCTTTGACACAGCACCCACATAACCTCTGTGGCAGGCTTTACTTTTTTCTGCTTTTCAAGCTGTTCTGTAAAATGCTGTTTGTGTCACAGAGACACACAGGTGTCTGTGTCTGGTAATATAAGACTTTACCTTTAAAGAGAAATAAAATGGGCATTAGGAGAATGGTGGGGTGGTGGGAGAAATAAGTCTGTCAGAAGGAGACCCCAATTTGTGTCCCGATTTTTTACTTTCTTTTCACTCATTGCTTGGTAGGATTTAGGCACAAAAAATAACTCACAACATCATAATTCATGATGACTTGGGAGTGAAATCCATCCCACTATAAGCCCACTAGATCCCAGCAGCACTGGCACAAAAGCAGTACAGTGGCAGCAGCCTCGCCCAGCAGGACAGTCACCACTGAGTACAACAAATACTGCTAAGAACATGACAAAGATTCCACGTGGCCTCCAAACTCGCCAGATCCCAGTCTCACACCGGAACAAGCCTGACCTTCAGAGGCCCATCCCACAGCCAAGAGAACCAGGTCACATGTCCATGCCCTGAGCTGTTGTCTGATGATGTCAGAGGGCACACAAAGGGAGCCTACACAATATGAGGCAGATGGCTGTAATGTTATGGCTGATCGGTGTATATACACCAGTGATAAATAGACCTCTACAAACTGTCAGAGCAGCAGGCTCCCTTGATTTTACTCCTGTCCATATTAAAGTTCCTGTTTGTTGATTACAGAACTGATCTGTGAATACATGGCACTGCATAGGAAAATGTGAGCGGGAGGAGCACAAGCACAGCCGGCGAGTGTGTTTTCCCATCAACACAGTGAGGGTATATATATTCCGTCTTTCTGCCTCACTTGACTCTTCCTCCACTTTGCCTCTCTCTATCCATCCATCAGCGAGTGTTAGCCAGTCATTCAGCCTGTCACACATCAGCTGCTTAGAGATGCCATCAAAACACTGGGTTAAATACAGCTCCCAGTTTGTCAGCAGCTCTGTCTGCAGGACTGACACACACACACACACACAGACACACACACACACATACACACACACACACACACACTAGTATGGGGACAACAAAGTTAACCAAACACTTTACATCCACTGGCAGTCTGGGGCTTCTGGAGCTGTAAATCAGTGATTAATGGGAAACATGCTCTGGTTCTTGAGAGTGCTTCATTTTAAAATGTTGACATTCTGTAAGCCTCTGAGTCACTTTAAAGAGCTTCATTAATTTCAGTTCAAAAAGTCGCAATCACTGATTTTTGTTGAATGCATCACAGTTCAAATAAACCTCAGTATAGATATTCCAGTATGAACACAGTTCACCCAGCTGGACACAGCTTATGTAGCCACTGGTTTCTGGACTGTCAGGAGCATGTCATGTTTTTGAGCCAGAAATGACCATATGTGGACAAAAGGGTGGTGTCCTCACTAACATTACTGACTGTATGAGAGCATCACTCAGACACAGATACCTGCTAACCAGCGCTCAGTAACATCCAAATCAAATCCCAGAATTTCACTAATCAAAACTGGAGCTCAGCCTTCTTCGACGGTCTGTTAGTCCAACCAAGCTACAGCAGCCATATTATTGGTCAGATAATCACATTAAAAAATGCTCCAAAAGGCTCCAACAGCACCAACACGGGCCAGAGTTCCAGTTCAGGGACTCCAGTTAGCCGAGGTGGAGCCTAGCAGACAGCTAGCAGCTACCGCCGCTCAAAGAAGCCTCAGCTTCTTAATCAGCCACTTTACAGATGTTACAGTGGAGGAAATTAGCCATAGACACGAAACCAGTTTCTGTATCAGGCTGTAAAGTTGGACATTTTAACATGACTCACTGCTGGAGCCTCTAGTGGATGTTAAAGGAACTGCAGCTTTTGGCACTTGTGACTTGCCTTAATTTTTCAGCCCTTGAGGTGGCCCCTTATTCTCTGCTCTTGGTGACTGATAGTTCAAGCTGGTGCACTGGGTCCACTGTCTCATGAAAAATGCAGTATATACCTGCAGATGGTATTTAACTCTCCTGGCAGCTTTCATTTCTTTTTCTCCTCCTCAGTGCCTGTGAAAAAGGATTGTATGTAGCTGCATGTTTTGGTCTGTTTGTTAAGAGCATTTGACTTCTTGCATTTCCCAAGAAAGGAGGGGAGATCTTCAATATTTGTTTTTGAAGACGTGACCCTGGATGGTATTTAAATTACATGTTAAATCCACACCTGGATTATAGTCACTGATGAGGCCAAGCATTATTAAAGAAATAATCATCTTTTTTGTCCATTTTTTATTACTAAACAGGAGACTTTTAATTTCTTCCCAAGAATTTACACACTCATGTTCAGGCCTCTTTGGATGTAGCTCAAAAAAGGAAAAACAGAGGTGCATAAGGTCATCTCCATTCTGTCAAAATAATCAACACCTCCACAGGTGTCTGCACCTTTCAAGTTTAAATTAAGCAGCGGTTTCGAGGCCTCTCAGAGCCTCCATTCATGTCCTTGTGTGATTTTGGCATGTGTGGACTCGTGCAGAGAAACACAAACGTGCAGTCCTGCTCACATGTGTGCACAGACGGCTGGCCTGAGAGAATAAGACACACAAAAGCACACAGCAGAGAGGGGCTTAAGACCCTGTGCATGCAAGTGTGCATGTGTGAGTCACCAAGCAGGGCCAAGCAGAGCAGCTTAATGATATCCTATAGCTCACAGTTAGAGATTTAACAACAACC
>JAMQGT020010519.1:0-25444 GCA_024447675.2 Pterophyllum scalare
GAAACTTTAAGAAGCTATTAAACTTGCGCACATCCAAACTTATGAATTTTCTCACTGTAAGTTGTTATGAAGGGGTAAATAATCAATAGAAAATGAGAATAGTTGTCATATAAGGCTGTTAATATGTGTTTTAATACTAATAAACTGGGCACTAAAACATGGAAGTCCATGGGGATGTACTCCCTTTTGGAGCTGTCTCAAGTGGCCACCCCAGGAACTGCAGTTTTTGGTGCTTTTTAGCACATTTTTTTGGGTCCGTTTTTCAGCAGTGATATTTGCTGCTTGAAGAAAACCCACAAAAATGGAGAGACGTATCAGTCTTCTCCTTTAACTTTCTGCTCAAAGCAATGCAAATAACATAACAATACACCAATTTGATAGCTCATCCTTCACGATAACACCTGAGAATCTCTTTGTTTCCAGGCTCTGAGAGGAATCAGGTATCTGGGTAAAGGGACCTACATCGATTGCGCCCTCAAAGCCACGGCTAGGGAGATGCTGAGCTCACCCTCGTACCCTAAGGCCCTCCGATTTGCTGTGGTCATCACTGATGGCCATGTGACTGGAAAACCATGTGGGGATATTAAGGAGGCAGCTGAGGAGGTTCGTGATAAGGGCATCCATATCTTTGCTGTGGCAGCATCAGATAACATCGAAGAAACCGGGCTGAGGGAGATCGCCAGCTCTCCAGTGTCACTCTACAGGAACGAATTTAGAGCTGTGAACTTCAGTCAGGGCAGAGTCTCGATACACACCCCAACTATTGACCGCATCATCAAGACAATGGTAACCTGTGAACACACACACACACACACAGAAACACACACAGTCACAGCCATTGACTCTTCTGCTAACATTTTATTTCTTTTTTTCTTCACAGAAACATCTGGCATACACAGAGGTAAGACACAACTAAGAATTAGACAAATCATTAAAAATATTATGAGATGAGGATCAGTATGAGCTGCCTTCCTTTGTCTTCACTGACTGTTCCTCTCATGTCTTGTGCACCGCAGTGTTACAAAGTGTCCTGTGTGGAGACAAAAGGGCCTCTTGGTCCAAAGGGCCACAGAGGACAGAAAGTGAGTTTAACACACACACACACGCACACACACGTGCAGTTCCACATGAGTGATTTTGATCCTTACAGACTTTTTCTCATTTGAACTCATTGACTCCAGGGAGCTAAAGGAGACCATGGAGATCCAGGACAAAAGGGAGAAAGAGGTCGCCCAGGAGATCCCGGTATTGAGGGTCCCATCGGTCAGCCCGGTATCAAAGTAAGAAGCCACGCTTTCGCCTGCCCGTCATCCTCAGCAGCACAACTCTTAATATTGTTTCAGGCTTGATAATGACACATGCTCTTCTTTTCCTCTTCTCTGTAGGGAGAACCAGGTCTAAAAGGCGAGAAGGTGAGGATTTTGGATTTTTTTTTTTCATTTCACCCATTGAGATGTTGTAAAATTAACTAAAGCAGCATCTGTGTTTGTAATCTGTTCATGGATTATTGTACATAAAATGACTGCTGACTTTCTATTTGACCACAGGGAGAGATTGGAACTCAGGGGAAAAAGGTAAGTGTTTTATTTTCTAATTTCTTATCTAACTGAATCTCTAAATTATCATTAATACTGGAAGGTGATTTTATTTTCTCATGTAATTGTCTTCTCTTTGTTGTCATTAGGGTGTCTTTGGCATCCCAGGACGCAATGGGACAGATGGCCAGAAGGTAGAACTCCAGCAGTCATTACTGAAATGCTCTTATTTTGAAGTGAAGCTCCAGCTTTGGATGTTGGGATGCTTTTGTGATGTTATCTTTGTTTTTAGGGTAAAATTGGGAGAATCGGTGCCCCAGGCTGCAAGGGAGACCCAGGTGACAGGGTATGTCACTGACTACACTTTAACACTATTTATACAGGCAATGTTATGGTCTATTTATGGTCTACTTTTGCTGGTTTGCAGGGTCCCGATGGTCACCCTGGAGATGTCGGTGAGCGTGGTCTCCCTGGATCTGATGGCGAGAAGGTATATGCTCTCTCTCTTGCTGTATAAAAAACAATCTATAATTTATTCAACAGGTAGTTGAAGTTTTCTTAATTGTCTCTAGGGAGATCCTGGGCGCCCTGGAAGACCTGGTCCACCTGGCCCAGTTGGAGAGCGTGGACCAAAGGTAAACTCTATACCAGTGAACAGATAGAATAGCATGTTCAAAGTCATGTTAAAATGATCAAAGTGTTGGAGGTAAGAGACTAAACTCTGGTGTTTCATCTGCAGGGAGAGACAGGAAGTCCTGGATCACCTGGTGTTCCTGGCGTGAAAGGAAACGCCGTAAGATGCATTGCCGCATAAATAACAAAGACATACTCATTCACTTCCCTCAGGTGGCTCATCTCTGCATTGTGTGTTTTTAGGGAAGCTCTGGACTTCCAGGACCCAGAGGCGAGCTAGTATAGAACACCTGTTTCATTTGCCACCAGTTGTTCTCCTGCATGCTCTGTTTTTATGTGACCTCACAGCTTCCGTGCCTTTGTTTTTGTAGGGTAGAAGAGGAGACTATGGTCCAAAGGGTGCGTCAGGGCCTGATGGCACTCCGGGAGAGAAGGTAGGTCTTCATGTACACACGGACACAAATTGGAAACATCAGGTTCAGGTTCATTTACTTGTACCTGAAGGTTGATTTGAGCAATCCATTGACATACACATGCACAGACAACAAAACGACAAGCAGAATACAACATAATGAAGACAGGACTCATCGCACCATTTAGCAAAATCATCCAGGACTGGACTGTGGCTGGTCTCGCTGTCCTAGAGCTGACTAAATTTACACAAAATGTGTTATGAAGCTGTTGCACATCCTCAAATGATTTCTCTCCAGGTGGGCTTCATTATTGCACCACCAGGAGGCTGAAGGGTGGTTTTACTGTGTTTCAGGGTGAAATGGGGCCAGAGGGCCAGAGAGGACTTCCTGGTGAAGTAGGAAACAAAGGGACAAAGGTAATATGAATTGTTGTATCACATTAATTGCTATATTGTCATAAGAACACTGTACACTCTGTAACTCCTTAATCTCCATTCTGCTGCATGTTTACCTTTCTTTGTTCTGAACAGGGTGACAATGGCTTGCCAGGACCCAGGGGACCAGCAGGCCCATCAGGGGAGCCAGGAAGAATCGTGGGTTAAAAGTTACATTTGAGAACTATTGTTTAAAAAAGTGCTTAAAGATGCATATTTTAATCCAGTCTTGCTTTTACTTTGTATTGTAGGGTACTAGGGGTGACCCTGGTGATGCTGGACCAAGAGGAGAGCCTGGAGACTCTGGACCAAAAGTTAGACTCGCTGTGTTTTATCCCTGTGGTAGCCATCTTCCTAGATCTGTTTTCTGTAGCTGCAGTTCCTTTTTTTGACTCTTTGTTTTATCTCTACTCAGGGAGACCCTGGAAGACCTGGCTTTACCTATCCAGGATCAAGAGGAGAGCCGGTAACTTTGAATCAATGCATTAATGCTGCTTACAGGTTCTGCCTGGAGTGGAGAGTTCAGCTGACACAAACTGTCCTCAATAATATGCAGGGTGAAAGAGGAGACAAGGGTAAACGTGGACCTCGTGGCACCAGAGGAGACTGTGGTCAAAAGGGTGAACCTGGAAACAAAGGAACTCTGGGAGAACCAGTAAGTAACACCTTGGGTGTAGTTGGAGTCTTCTTCTCACTGTGCATATACAGTAGCTACACCTTTGTGATTTATTTTCTTCCAACAGGGTGAGCCAGGGTCCCAGGGTGAACCTGGACTAAGAGGTCCAAAGGGAGAACCTGGCCGTGATGTAAGTACACAAAAAGTGTCAGATCCAAAATGTAGTTGCATTCAGAGTGGATAGTGTGACCTTTCGCATTCTCTTTTTACAGGGAGATCCTGGCCCTGAGGGAGATCCTGGCCTCACTGTGAGAATATTTCATCCAACAGCACTTTTTTTATATCAGCACAAAGACATAATGACGTAATGATGTTTCCTGTCTCTCCCTGCAGGACTGCGATGTCATGAACTACATCAGAGAGACGTGCGGTTGCTGTGGTGAGCTTTTTTTTTTTTTGCCATGATGTAAAACTGTTTTGTTAGACTGTCAGATACTTACAGTCTGCTGTGTTTTGATCTCCAGACTGCGAGAAACGTTGCGGACCGCTGGACATCGTGTTTGTTATTGACAGCTCAGAGTCAGTCGGTCTCACCAACTTCACCCTGGAGAAGAACTTTGTCATCAACACCATCAATAGACTGGGATCATTTGCCAAAGACCCTCAGTCAGACACAGGTAGATATGCCCATCAGATGCATGATGTGAAATTAAAAGCTTTACAAGATGGCTCCCAATTAAACCCTTCCATAACACGGCCGCTCTTGTTTCCAGGCACTAGGGTGGGAGTGGTTCAGTACAGTCACAGTGGAACCTTCCAAGCTATCCGGCTCAACGACCCCAAGATTGATTCACTGCCTGCTTTTAAGGTCTCACTAACACACAGACAGACGCAAAGATGTGTATTATTAACTTGAGTTTATTTTAGAGTAGAGCATAGATTGTTCTTTAGTCCAGATGTTTGTTTTTTTTAAACACATGTCAAAAATGAGGGATGGATCAGACTGAGAACTCAAGGTCACTACAAGTTAATATTGGAACAAGCTGTCAATTAAACCGCACCCTCGAATGTGCCTGCCCTCTTATTTATTTTATCTTAAATAGGACTTAATTGACAAAATCAGCAACGTGTTGGAATTAAACTAAGAACTGAGATTGTAAGAAAGTGTTTACTGAGATCATAAATCCAATACAAAGTAGGCTGATTTTCTAAGACTTGTGCACAGTCAAGACTTAGAAGAGTTGCCCCCTGCTGGGCATTAGGAAGAATGCAAAAAGTGCAGGACATCTTCTCACTGGCTTCACTTTCAGACCCAGAGATTTCATCCATGTTGTGTAAGGAATGAATCAAAATTAGTTGATTTTAGCTGTTTATCTCATATTTTATCCTTTTCTGCTTCCACTGTAACCTAAGCAGATTTCCTGTTTTATTGACAACACTAATAACAGCTAGATATGTTACTAAAACTCTGGCAATGATGACTGTGATATCTATGATACTGTTCATAGAATTATTGGGTCCTATGTAATCCAAGCAGGTATTTATTGTTTGTTGCAGTTGGTGCTTAATTTTGGTAAATTTTAAATGTTAGCTTAAATACAGTTAGTGTTTATCTAATTTTAGTCTGTACTCAAAAAATGGAAACATCCCCTGGATCTGAAAAGTGATGTCACACAATGATACCTTAAACCCACATTATGCTAATGTATATAAGGGGGCGACTCATCAGGTTGGAAAAAAATCTGACTGCATAGAAGTTCACTTGAGTAATAGCTTTAATAAACACTTCATATTGACTTCACGATTCACGTGCTTGTTTCAGGTTTTATTTAATAGTCTTCATTTTGTAATTTATGGTTACACTACTTGAAAATGAAGTAGGGTATAATTAAGGTATGGTGCCTTTCTGATCTGCAAGTTTCTGTAACTTTTGTAACCATAATCAAGGTACGATGCTTGGTTTCTCAGTGAGCTCTATCCCATTGTTTGTTTCGTTTCAAAAAACCAAGGCAGCAGCCGACAAAAAGGGTTTCCACAAACCAGTGGGTGACATTAGAGTCTATAATTTAACCTCAGCGCTCTATATTACCATCATTTTTTCCTAGAAAAAAGGCCTGTATACAGATATCCTGAAAAAGCATTGCAAAAATTATAGAAACCTTTTCTTCTGGATCTGCGCTCAGTGGTGATGTCACATTATACACCACAGCACATCACCCTCACACTGTCACCTCCACTGTTCAGGATGCAGTAAAGCGCTTAGAGTGGATCGCAGGAGGCACGTTCACTCCATCTGCTCTGAAGTACGCCTACGACAACCTGATCAGAGACAGCCGCAGAGCCAAAGCCAACGTCACCGTTGTCGTCATCACCGACGGACGATTCGACCCCAGAGATGACGAGGATTTGCTCACCTACCTCTGCAGGTGCTGCTGGGGCTGTATTTTGAGATTCGGGGGGCGGGGGGTTTGTCAAGAGGATTGTGTTCATCTCGTTTCTTGTGTTTGTGCGCACTGGTGCATGTGAGCAGTGATCCCAGTGTTGATGTGAGTGCCATTGGTATCGGAGACATGTTTGAGCAGACCGAGGAGAATGAGAGTCTGAAGAGCATCGCCTGCCAGAGGGATGGGAAAGTAATGGGCATGAGACGCTTTGCAGACCTAGTGGCGGAGGAGTTCATTGACAAGATTGAGACTGTGCTCTGCCCAGGTAAACTCACATAGTTATGCATTATGTGCAGCATCTAGTGGGCTAATCTGTCTTGTTCTTCATGGTTTTTCTCTGACATTTTCTCTGCCTTTGTTTTAGATCCTTTCATTGTATGCCCAGATCTGCCTTGTAAATCAGGTAAGAATTTTATAGTCTTCGTGTCCTTGTTTTAGCATTCAGGCCGGGTTGACAGCTTTATTAAAGGTCACTATGCTTCAAATAAAATGCTTGTCACGATTTTTGTTTTGACTTATTCAAACTTTTTCTGTTCTGGGTATACATTGAAGGGCAACAACATAACTACATTTGCCCACTTATATGAATCACCCTGCATCTCACTTTGAATTGAAAGCACCCACATTCAAAGGTGGCCGTTTAGAACAGGTATAAATATTCTGACCTATAGATTTGTCTTCTGACAATACTTGTGTTAGTTTTTTTTAAGCATACTACCCTGTTAAACTACATTTAAGTCACATTGGGCTAAACCATGATGTCAGTAGTTGCATTGTTACACCTCCTTTGTTGTGGTGTGATTACATTTTTTTGGGCTCAATCTAACAATTTCATGCAACTCGGTGTACCGCCGGCATGTTGGTTCCTCGTGTGTGTGGGACCCCGTCCACAATGTTATTCCGCCCACTTGTTGCAGGAGGGGGCATCTCTGTGGGGCAAGCCCCAAACCCCTGGAAGCTACTGCCTGAGGATGGCACCCCCTCATTGGTCCCCACCTCTTTGGAGGATGTGACCCAGACTGCTGAACGGCCTGAGTGTTGAGCAACAGTATGGGACTGGTGTGGCAACAATGGCGTACACAGCCCAGAGAGCCAAACTCGCCCAAGGAGTGGACAGGCAGGAGTGGACCCAGCTGTTCATCAAGTCCTTCAAATATGTCTATGGAAACATTATGGGAGACCCAGAGAAAGCTATAGGACTTTGCTAATGCTAATATGCTAACCATGCTACCTCGCCATTATGGATGCCATTGACTAATAAGCTTACTGCTGGACAAAGAATAGAATTTATTGAAACTGGGGGCATTTTTTTAAAACTCTGCAGGTGAAATATACACCTGGGCTGAATTGCATGATATGAAGCTGATCTTTTAGTGAGCTTTCAAAGCACCCTTTTTGTGAAGTGACTTTTAACGTTTAGCCAAAAGTCAAAATGTGGATTTGTGATGCTCTTTGGCCTCAGAATTTAGAACATTTCTGCATTTAAAATATATTATATATGGCAAAGTCATTCAGAGAAGTATGTCTGTTAGTAACATGTTCATATCTGTTCTTCCAGAACATTTTCCATTGAATTGGAAAGTGGATGTCATTTGTTGGAGGCCAATTTGTCTGTAGAGCCGTTCCTGTTACTCCTTTACAGTGGCTCTTTCATTGAACCTCATTTCCACTGTGAATCACGAGCTCGCTGAATCACTCTGATGGCATTTTTTTTGCTGTTTTGCACATATCCATGGTTACGGCCTTGACTTTCTTTTCCCTGTGAATGAATCATAATGGTGAAAGGCTGTTACATGTGGAAAATATCTGGTTTTATACATATCACAGCATACTGTATATGAGTCAGGGGATGGCGTACGTTCATCCTTGGTTAGATGAATTGGCGCAGACTATGAAGGAACTATTGTATGTTGTGCCCTTGATTGGTGCATGTTTTTTTTTTGCATGTGGCTTGACTGGAGGAAAATGACCACAGAGTGGCTTCAACCAAATGTCATGTTATTGTGTCAGCTCTGTGACTGCAACTTGCTGATGTGAACTTTATTCACATTGTTCTTTTTTTTAACCATAAAATGGGATGTATTCATGTTTTTAAATTGTCTAAAGAGAATAAACTAAGCAAGCAAACTAAAACAGTGGTTTATTGAAGAGGCCAGTCGTGATCTGAGAAGGTTTAGAAGAAAACAAAGAGCCGGACTGTGGCTGGCATGCATGGAAATACAGCATGTTATTGTATGTTTTTCTTTTCCTGCTGGCTTTGATTCTTGAGCATCTGTTTTCCAGCTGTAGCTCACCGAACACCCTGTTATGTATGTATGTGTGTCTGTTCCAGAGCCTGCTGTGGCTGCTTGCGTTCAGCGGCCGGTGGATGTGGTATTCCTGTTGGATGGTTCTGAGAGGATGGGACTGGAGAACCACCGCAGGGCCAAAGAGTTCATTGAGAATGTGGCTCGCCGCCTCGTCCTGGCCAGCGGCGAGAATGACGAGAAGAATGCCCGCTTGGCTTTGCTGCAGTACGGCAGCCCTTCGGAGCAGAACGTGGAGTTCCCACTGACGCATAATCTCACCGTGATCTCCGATTCACTAGCAGGTGTCACCTACATGGATTCCTCCTCTGCTCTGGGCAGCGCTATCATCTATGCTGTCAACAATCTGGTCTTTAAGGTATAACAAATGCACACAATTTACTGAGTTCCATATTCAGGGCATATTTGTTTTTGTTATCGTTAAAAATGTTCTGAAAGGCACCGAGACCACAAACACATTTTGAGAAGTCCAGATCACCGGCTTCAGCTGGTTCAGGTGACACCTAGCAGACAGCTTGTGGCCTAGTCACTGTAAATATGCTCATCCCTGATAATCCGTCATTTTCATATTCACCTATACTGAACTTCTCATGTAACTCAAGATGACCGGTTACCACCCAAGTCATTGGCAAGCTAATGTCTTTAATTTGTGTAATGTGTAACCATCACAGATAAATGTTCCAATTTTTCTCTCCATTTCTTTTTCATGTTGCGTTTGTAGGGTAATAGCCGCCTGTCGCGCCGCAATGCTGAGGTGGCCTTCGTGTTCATCACTGATGGTGTCACAGCCAGAGAGCAGCTGGATGAAGGTGTGAGTGCCATGAAGAGAGCGGAAGGTGTTCCCACGGTGATCGCCATGGGGAGCGACACCGATGAAGAGGTGCTAAAGAAGGTGGCGCTCGGGGACACGTCAGCCATCTTTCGAGGGAATGATTACACCATGCTGAGCAAAGCCGCATTCTTTGAGCGTTTCATCCGCTGGATATGCTAGTGAGGAACTGTAAAGCTAGAGTGAGAATTCATTGGGAGGAAAGAAGGATCAGCTCCTTCAACGTACATGTAAACACACCCTCACAGGCCCCAATCACACCTCTGTGGTCATTATCATTACTGGATGTAAGGCACTGAGAGGGCTACTTATCCTGACATTATGGGTGAAAATTCATTTACAAAAAGCAAAACAGTCTTTGCAGGATCAACACACACATGCAAGCATGCACACACACACAAAGACATGCAGTATCATTTGTATCGCAGTTCTTTTCATTTCAGATCTACAGTCTACACTTCCAGCCAAAGACCCTCTCAGAGGAGACATATATGATTACTGAATGTTTACCACTCTAACTTTAGGCTTTATTTTGCATTGATTTTTTTTTTTATTTTTTTTTTTAGTTTGCTGAAACCAGTGTTTTTCTCTGTGTTTCACACACACACAGTCTTTTCTCATCAAGTCAGTTTTTTCTTTAAAGGTGCTAAAGTAGAAAAACAAGGACAAAGCCATCTGTTTGGTTCTGAAAATGTTTTTTACTTCATGTTATGCTGTAATTGTAGTTTAAGCAGGGCATAAAAAACATGTAGACATGTTTCACACACGAATTCCACACAAAAGAATCACACATTCATTAACACACAAACATAAATGAACCAAATCTGTAAAGGTGACATCCAAATAAAGCCTATCGTTGTGACCCCAACACTGTCTGTTGTGTTTGCCAGCCGGTTTGTAATTTCTTTGATACCAAAAGTGAATTTCCTCAGCCTCACGCAATACCTGGTATTCAGCTTGCCGCCATCTGCTGGATAGTGATTCAAACCAATAAACTACGTGGAATTTAGTTTGTTTTGTATGTTTCATGGTCATAACTCTCTGTAACCATACAGCAGGTTATATATGTTTTTTCATTCATCCAATGCAGATGCAACATTACAAGACGGGCTCCATAAGGCCACTAAAATAATCAGAAAGAGAGGAAAAGTGGAGAGAAAAAGGGTCCACGTTGGTATAAACATTTTCATCAGTTAGATTTTGCAGTCTTTAAGTTTAAAGTTTAGTACAGGAGGTCAGATCTTTATGGAAGGTAATGGGTGGTTTAGCTTTCCTCCACCTTGACTTGATGCAAATAAGACTGACCAAGTATGATAAGAGTTTTCAGGAGTAGTTTCTTGATTTCTTTCATTTCATTTGTTTTTCACAATTTTGCAGTTGGTAAGTGATAGTAACAGGTGTCACAATAACAGTAATACCTTTTTTACTTACAGTAGAAGGTACTTTGGGCTGCTCCCTTATTACCACAGTCTTTACATCAGATGCCCTTCCTGATCTAGGATTACTCCCTAAGCCTGGGTTTGTGTCTCCTCCCAGAATTGAACCCAAGATCTTTAGTAAAGTGAATGTGTCACTGCCACTAGGCAGCCAATATACTGACTTCTTCTTCCCCCTTATTTGCAAGGAGATCACCACAGTGGTACTGACTATCAATATATTTAAAAGTAAAGTATCAATGTCGTGTCAATTATGCAGTTAATATTGTAAAATAAATGCATAACTGTCATTATTGTTTTTGTACAATTAGATTTGTTGTACGGACAGATCTGTAGATTTATATATATATATATATATATATATATATATATATGGTGAAAAATCTACCATTGCGACAGACCTAAGTGATAATGCTTTTTAAACTAAGCCGGATACAGAAAGCTGGATAAAGAGTTAAGTCGCAAAAGTCCACAAGCAAAAAAATAAATAATACTGCGCAACCAAATTACCAGATATCTTTAAAGAAGCAGTCCCAAAGTCTGCTCCTGGTTGTGATTTGGCCTTACAGACATTTCTGTGTGAGTGACGGCAGCTGTATGTGACACACGAGCTTCTGAAACCTCTCATGAATATCAATAAATGAAACAGTATTTCAACAGGTGACATTTCTGAAAAACGGAAAAACTCTGCCGTCCGAGTCGTCCGTGCGCTGCAGGCAACAACGAGCCACGAAATGCCATTTCAAAACCCGGTGTAAACGGTTACATGTCGGTCTAAATATTTCTTTAGTTAAGGCAACTTAGCATCCCTCCATATTTCGTTTCTAATTTTGTAGTGAAATGATCAACGTGTTTGCCAGGTGTGTAAGATATGTTTTTTTCTTTTTGTAAATGCTTCTCCTGTGACTTTATTTCATTACATCATGCACTCTGCACTACGTTTGTTACTGTTTGGACTATTTAATCAACGTAATTACTGAAACATCGTCAAAACATCTAAAGTGTAAACTGAGATATTTCTGATATTTTTTAAAATAAGTTTTAACACAAGGCGAAATAAAAAAAGTTCACAAAGGGTTCCAGTTTGGGGGATTAACCAAAATATGAACGATTCCAAATGCAATGAAAAATATTTGTTTCTAAATTAATATTTTTGTGGCCAAATTTGATTCAAACTGAAAGGAAAAGAAAAGAGAAGAGTCAATTATTTGGTGTATCAGGCTGTGCAGGGTTACAGCGGGTTTATGTGGAGGAAAAGGGGAGGAAAATAAAGCGCATATGAATGAATAAACACCACAATCACGATATAAAACATATTTCCGGTGAAGGTTTTTTGACTCCTCAAGGACGCCGTAGTAATGTGATCAGACTCCTGCAGGTTTCGCATGTTGGTGAGGAATTAGTCACTCAGTTTTCAAAAGGTGAAATATGTTTTATGTTGCATTTGTCTGTATTTTTTTTTTGTTGCTGTTTTTAAACGTATGTATTTACCATTACTGTTTTCAAAGTTCGATAATCGAGCGGACTAGGATACATCGTAACATCGGGAGTCCTATTATGCCTAAAAACAAACAAACAAACAAATGAATAAATATATAAAATAAAGTTAACCATAGTATTGGATTCTTTATGCGGTTTGATGAATTGCTGCACATTTGTAAACTTGCTGTTTGGTTGTCAAAGTTCAAAGGCCGCTACATTACATAACCTTTGACGTTGCAAAAATATACCCAAGTGTAAAAAGAAGGTTTAGTGTGTGTGTGTGTGTGTGTGTATACTCCAGTGCAGCCAGCATGGAGGGAGAGCCCCTCTCAGCCCTGTGTACCCCTGCTTTTGTGGTGGACGTGGACAAAGTGAAGAGGAATGCCCAGAGGATGATCCAGCGCTGCCAGAAACTGGGAGTCCAGCTTCGACCGCACATGAAGACCCATAAAACCCTGTATGGATACACACACACACACACACACACACACACACACACACACACACACACTACATGCTTACAGTCTTCATGTGCGTACAGGATACTGATGAGCTCTCTGTGTCTAGCGAGTGTGCCGACATTATGACGGGTGGATCACGGAGGTGCATAGTGGTTTCCACCCTGGCAGAGGCCTGTTTCTACGCTGACCGTGGATATGATGACATCCTCTATGCTTATTCTCTTCCCTTTGATAAGGTTTGCTCAACACACACTTTAAATGTTTCTGTGTTCTCTTTTACATGCCACTCCTATTGTCTGACAGTTGGAATTACATTCGATACTCTATAGCGCACTGGGGAAAACTGGGAAACATTCACAGGAAAAATAACACAGGAGTAACTATCAAAATACTTCATGGCATCTCTCACAGACCCAGAGAACCACGTGTACTGCTTAGTCATACTGATTAAACTTGTGCTGTTACTGTCATGTATGAAGGTGTGTGAGGGTTATTCTGTACATTTAAAATAATTTAAAAAAATAGTGAGGTGGTGGAGGGCTGTGGAAGTTTTGAGATTAATGTAGTAAATTTATGAGAAAAAATAAACACATTAATAGTAACTGAGACTGCTGTGACATTTCCTCTTTACTCTCAGATGAGGTTGATGCAGCATTACAAAGTAAAGGGTTTAAGAATCAGAATCAGAAATACTTTATTGATCCCAGACGGAAATTTCTGTTGTTACAGCTGCAACCGTTTCATTTAAATGAATAAAACCAAAACAAAATAAAATACAGTAAAGGTATAAAAATATAAAAACTAAAGAGATAATTTGGCTTTATACACATCTAAATCTTGTTGGCTGTGACAGTAAAAACATAACACAAAGCATCATTTTGTGAGATTTCTTTCATGAGTGTCTTGAATTTATTTTTAATTTGAGAAAATATATATTTTACTTCCTAAATGCATCACCATAGCACTCGCATCTCAAATGGCTCCAATGAAAAATGGCGTGCTGTTACCTTAACAGAATTTCTGATCACTTTTATATTTGTCAGTTCTTATGTCCCAGCCATGCTCTATGTTCCTAATGTTTGTTTATGTGTCTCTTTAGGTAGAGAGGTGTGCAGCCCTGTCAGAGAAACTGGAACTCTTCCAAATTTTATTGGACCATCCTGATGCCCTGGAGCAGCTCAGGAAGAGGCCGCTGAGAGACGGTCGGCAGTGGCACGTGTGGCTGAAACTCGACTGCGGCAATGGGAGAGGTAAACATGCTGAGAAACGGCGAGACATCTAATCATAAGCTTCTGAGCTCCTCTTGTGTGCAATGCCTCTCTGACAACATGAGTTTTGATCATGCGTTCGCTCTTTGCCACAGCTGGTGTCCTGCACTCAGAGCCAGAGGCGCTAGCATTGGCTGAAGCCATCGCTAAGACAGAGGGCGTGGAACTTGCAGGAGTGTATGCCCACTGTGGGAACACCTATTACTGCACGGGAGTTGAGCAAATACAGGCTGTTGCTCAGGAAACCACCACACTTATTCTGCAGTTTGTGGAAAAGTAAGACTAGAGCTATAAAAAACACAAGAGTGAGGAAAAAAAGTGCATATCTAATCTGCCACAGAGACTAACAAAGATAAATGTAGCATTAGCACCCTGTAACCTGTTTCATCTAGAAAGTGCACCAGAAGTGACAGGATGCTGTTTTTGATGAGGAAGCTCTAATGAGTCAAAATATGCTGATGGGTGGCATCGACTCTCTTTTGGAGCCACAGCAAGTGGCCACTGGGTAGCAATTCTGCATTAACTTCTTTCTTTTTTTTGTGACAGACTGAAGGCTGTTGGAATCACCTGTAAGTCCAGCATTGGCTCCACCCCTTCCTGTAGTCATCCAGTCATAGACATGGCACAGCTGAGTGAGGTGCATCCTGGAAACTACGTCTTCTATGGTGTGTACATGTAGACTTAGCTGTGCATTGTCTGTGTACTGTCCACTTTTTCATTGTTTGTTGAGTACACTATCTTGCCAAAAGTATTCGCTCGTCTGCCATCACGCACACTTGAGTGACATCTCATTCTTAATCCAAAGGGTTTAATATGATGTCGGTCCACACTTTGCAGCTATAACAGCTTCAACTCTTCTGGGAAGGCTTTCCACAAGGTTTGGGAGTGTTTATGGGAATTTTTGACCATTCTTCCAGAAGTGCATTTGTGAGGTCAGACACTGATGTTGGACAACAAGGCCTGGCTCTCAGTCTCCTCTCTAAACCATCCCGAAGGTGTTCTGTTGGGTTGAGGTCAGGACTCTGTGCAGACCAGTCAAGTTCTTCCACACCAAACTCATCCAGGTCTTTATGGCCCTGCTTTGTGCACTGGTGTGCAGTCATGTTGGAACAGGAAGGGACCATCCCCAAACTATGGTGGCGTGCTTTATACCACTGCATCCAATGCTTTGCATTGCGCTTGGTGATGAAAGGCTTGAATGTAGCTGCACAGAAACCCGGACCTCTCGCTGTGTGGAGTTTGCATGTTCTCCCCGTGCCTGCATGGGTTTCCTCCCACAGTCCAAAGACATGTAGTTACTGGGGTTAGGTTAAGTGGTCATTCTAAATTGCCCACAGGTGTGAATGTGAGTGTGAATGGTTGTCTTTCTCTCTGTCTTGGCCCTCTGACAGGCTGCGACCTGTACAGGGTGTACGCTGCCTCTCGCCCTGTGTCAGCTGGGATAGGCTCAGCTCCCCCACAACCCTGAACAGGATGAGTGGAAGAGAATGGATGGATGGATGGATGGATGGATGGATGGATGGAAATTTTACGACTGGACTCGTTACACAGGTGGCATCCTATCACGGCACCACATTGGAATTCACTGAGCTCCTGAGAGCGACCCATTCTTTCACGAATGTTTGTAGAAGCAGTCTGCATGCCTAGGTGCTTGGTTTATACACCTGTGGCCATGGAAGTGACTGGAACACCTGAATTCAGTGATTTGGATGGATGAGTGAATACTTTTGGCAATATAGTGTATATTCAGGTATCCCCAGTGTGTCTGTAGAGCCAGTACATATGAAAAAGACCATCTCCTTTGACTTTACATCAAATGGGAAGGGTGCGACTGAATGAGCCCTTTGCCTATAAAAGTAGTCAAGGCAGTGTCCCCGGCATTAACAGAGCAGTGCTCCCAATTTCACAACACGTAGCTGCTATTTATTTTTATTAAATTGCCATATATTTTTCAGCTAGATGTTTGGGATCAGGACCTGACAAAGAGCATCTTGTTTGCATTTAAAGCCACATGCACTGAAACAGCCTGTTTGGAGCAGAGGTTTAAAAACTGTATAAAGGCATCGCAGAATAAATGATCCTTTTGGTATTTTGAGACTGGAACGCATTCTGGAGACATGTGACACTTAAAATGCCTTTTTAAAGATGCCAAATTCCTTTAAATTTATTTTTGTGGTGTGTAGATGCCCAGCAGTCTACAATTGGCTCATGCTGTCTGGAGGACGTGGCTGTGAGGGTTCTTACGAGGGTCATCGGTCACTGTCCACACAGGAACCAGCTCCTTATTGACTGTGGATGGGCTGGAATCAGGTGGGTTCACCAGTAGATAATGTGGATCAACAGCATTCAACTGGAGTAAATACTTTCTATTTTTTTCTCACCCCTGCTAAGCTCATTGTGAGCTCTGTTTTAGTAGCACCATGTGACTTAACCTTTCACCTGCTTTGGCTTGTCTCTCAGTTTGGATGGAGCTGGAAAACTTCCCACTGGATACGCTGTGATCGAGGGGCATCCAAACCTCAAGTAATGCTGGTTACTTTCTTCATTAATCTCAGTAATGAACTTATGTGTGACTGAAGTTCTGATAAGAGGTGTTCCCCTTCAGGTTGTTGTCTATGACTCAGGAGCATGGAAGAGTGGAGCCCATCTCAGGAGAACTGGACTACAGCAAGTACCCCCTGGGGTCTCTGCTCACACTGATCCCCTACCATGTTAGTACTGCTTAATATACCAAAGCTTTTTGACATGTTAGTTTTATTATATCATGTTCCTCTTGTATGACTGTCCCTTTTTTTTCTGCAGTCATGTGCAACAGCAGTGATGCACCCTGTGTACCATGTACACTCTGAGGGTCGTCTGGTGGGGAAGTGGACACCCACTCGCGGGTGGTGAAGAGTTGGAGGACATTAACTGTACCTTTCCTCTTTCCTGTACTTCTAGGGCTCATTCCAAATTATTTACACGTTATTACTGGCAGATCTGTTCCCTCATGTTTCTTTTTAATGGAACAGACAATGGAAATGTTGCACAAAAAAAAAACTGTATAAATGGATAAGGGTTTAGGAAAATTCTGTCTCCTCATTTCATCATTTTAATCTTTGAGTTTTTGAAATTTGGCAGATTCTGAATTGAAACTTTAGATAAGTTCAGTGGGCTGTGGCAAAGCAGTCAGTAAATTGTTAGAGGCTGCTGTTAATATGCAGATGCCTTCTGGATGCTTAAAGCAGCCCATATAAAATGTTTACAGTTAACCAGTTATCTAGACCAGTGCAATGTTCATTTGGGGAGAATGCAACCCATTATTTTCTGTAGCTACAATAACTAATCTGTAGCCTCTGGACCCCAGCTGTGCGCTCAGCAAATGAAAAGTGGATCAGAAGATTTTTGTCAAGAAAAGCGACGCATAGAGATGCACACGGAGATTCCTTCATTGATTAGCGAGATGTGCCGCCAGCTTGATAGTAAAACACATAATTAATGAAAATCATCTTCCAGTGAGTTTACTGCATACTTTAACAGAAACTCTCTTTCACTAATATTGTCTTCTGAAAATTCATTATGTTTTGCACAGTGTTTTCACTTTTGCTGAGCTTTTTTGTGTTACTTTAGAGCAAACATGGAGGTAACTGCAAGATGTACATATAAACAATGGAATTAATGATGAAGCACTGAGAAACAGGCTATTAATACCATTGTTAATGAATGATCTTTGATTTACCACCATAAACTTTTGTGATTTTTTTTTTTCTAACTGAATAAAATTATTCTTGGTCTGTTTTAATGTTCTCATTAACAGTGATCTATTTACAGATACACATCTTACCATAGTTTGAACAGACACACATTAAACATATACATATTAGTGAATTTTTTTTAGTAATACAGAAAATATATAATTCACATTTCATTACTAATAATCTATATTACTTACCGTTCTTGTTTAGGGTTCAGACCACGGTTTTTAGGAAAGCATCTTCTATTGTGTGAAGTGGATCTTGGGAAATGTGGTCCTAGAAGAAAGCAGGGTTCCAATTGGCCACTGAATGACCTTTCACTTGTCACGTGGTTTAAAAACTTCAGCAGGATGGCGCGGAAACTTGTTGCAGTAGCACACTGCTGAGCTGTCAGTCTGTGAAAGTCCTGTTTACGTTTTTGTGTGGTAGTCCTGACGCTGTAAAGTAAGTTTTCCCGCTTTATTGCGCTCATTTTGATTCTGCTCCACTTTTATATTCTGCGAGTAGCGGCTCATTGTCCGCAGGGCTGCGGCTTTCTGTATGAGAATGGCCGCTCCACACCGCTAACACCACTAACAGACCCACACTGAATGAAAAACATCGCTAGCTGAGCATGTGTTAACTTCCGTCACACTGTATGCTGTTTTTATTTTCAGCCATGAGTGTGTTGGAGGTGAAGTTCATTGGGGATGGAGATGTTCTGGAGCACATCGTGGACAAACCGGAGGGTATGAACGCTTTGCTCCTGCAGGAATGTTTGTCTGTATGAGTACTTGTGGGTCTCACTGATTTTCTGCTGTCCGTGTTGTAATTACCTCCGTAAGATGTGCAGAGCATCGCCGGGTCTGTTCAGAAAATGGTAAAGTTTAAGAGCCCGGCTGGACGACGGGGATGCAGAGAGGATGCGGATCATGACGAGGATGAAAATGGAGTCCACGATGAGCAGAATTATGTACAAGCTTTAGGAGCAGATAACGCAGAAGGTGAGTATCGAGCCGGGTGCAGCAGGGGCAGTGACCAGCCTCTAAATAACTTCCAAGTTGAGCCCCAGTAGGTTTGCTTTCTTTATAGACAGACGTTGATCAGCTGACCTGTGCTGCTGACTAAGCTTCACTGCTCTTTGTGGATTGAACCAACTACATTCTACAGCACACAGGCACATGTTGACTGAGCTATGATTGTTCTCCAGTCCCTACACAGTATAATGCCTGTGCAAATGTGTAGTTTGGCAGGTGCTGGTAAAGAGCATCACCAGCATAAATTCAAATTGATGAGAGATTGGCTAAAATCCTCATGCATGTGCAAATGTCACGGAGATGCGTGAGTCCAGCCTTTTGATTATGACGGGGACTGTGAGTTTTGTGCAGCTGAATTTCACTCCGTTGTACTGAGTGTTTGTAGGATTTTGTCCGGCCTCTGCTGATGACACTTGTATCGATGTTGACATATATGTTGTCTGATTGCATGGTTTTAAAAATCTTTTTCCAACATGATACAGTGCAGACAGCAATCACATAGTTTTCATTTGTTTACAATCCTTTTAGCATTCTCTCTGCAGCCCGTGTAGCAGAGTAAACATTGCAGCTGTTCATATAACTATTTCCTAAAATCGTTTTTGGCATCCACCCCAAAAATCTGGTGTTGTGCAGGCTACAGATTAACATCATATTAGTACAGTGTGTTTATGTACCTCCTGGTGTTTCTTGAATAAACATATCACCAGTGTGTTTGGTGTTATTAATTTAAAAATGATCACTGCGAGTATTTGCACTTCTTTTATTTTTTTATTTCCTGGCTTTACAGAAGATGAAGACGGATTGTCAAGAGTGGCTGGATCCTCCATCTTTACCTTTCAGAAAGTTAAACGTGGCCACAGCATGGCTCAGACCGGTGAGAGCCTCCGGTCTCTTCTCACATAGATACTCAAATATTTGCACATTATATATCTTCTGCCAATTCTTTTTTTAGTTACTGCATATGTTAATTTAATGTTACACACTTTGCTTTTGTGTTTCCATACACAGCGAGTGAGTTGGCTCGGACTCCCTGGAAAAAGCGTGAGCTTCGAACCCTCTACCCCCACTCGAACGAGGCGGAGTGAGTACAATAAACATTCTCCACCATTTTTGTACCCGTTTTTAACTCTTGTAACATTTTCACACAGATCTCAACTTCTCTTTCAGACCACAGAGGTGAAAGCAGGACACCACAGAGGGTGAGACAACAAAATCTGACTTCTTTAAATTCAGACCCAGCAACCTCTGATGACAACTTTAGAATTTTTTTCATGCTGCAGGAATTTCACTTAATTTTATTTCATTCAATGACAGAGCAAAAAGGTCCAGTTTGTCTCCACAACACCACACAGGCTCAGGAAGAGAATAATAAGTGAGTCTGACTAATAATTAAATTCCTTCTGTGTATAAATCCACCTTTGCTCTAATCTAAATGTTTTGGGCGTTTTTTTTAGCGCCGAGCCTGCGGTCAGACAGCGACAGTGAGCTGTCACCCTCTGATTCGGGTGAAGAGGACGATGAAGATGAGCTGGAGGAAGAGCAGAAAGGAAAGAAAGAGGACAAAGAGACTGTGAAGATCCAAAGAACTCCCAGTAAAGGTTTATCAGCTGCTCTCTACAAGACTCCTGCCAAGAAGAGCAAGAGCACACCTGAACCTCTGAACCAGCCCAGTATGGTTGAGGAGTACTTTGAAGCTCACGGCAGCTCAAAAGTGTTGACATCAGACCGAACTCTCGAGCGTTTGCACACCCCTAAACTCGACAGGGTTTGTTTTTAACTGCGTTTATTTGAAGCATTGGAAACGAGTTGCTTTACTAATAGATTTAATTTGAATGTAGCTTCATTTTGTTTTTGCAGGAGACGTTGGCCCGTCTTTTGGAGGGAAAGCCATCCTGCTACTCAAAAGAGATCCAGCAGCTGCACAGCAAACACCAAAAGCACTTTAGCAAATGGATGTTACAGTTACAGTAAGTGAGGTTGCACGTAGTTGGATGATTTTTTTTTTTGTAGTGTTTTAAGAGTAGTACAGAGCAGCTGTTTGTGTGTAGGCTGGGATTCAGTGTGCTGGTCTACGGTTTGGGAAGCAAAAAAGCTCTGCTGGAAGACTTCCGAATTTCCTATCTGTCTCAAGAAATTCACCTCGTGGTTAATGGATTTTTCCCTTCCATCACTCTTAAGTCGGTCAGTATACACACACACACACACACACACACACACACACACAAAAAACTTTGACTAAAGATGCTTTATTAATTGGTACAGCTTATTCATTAAAGCAACAAACACCAAAAGTTGTATCAATGACCATGAAAACATGCTGCTCTCACAGATATTAAATGCCCTGACATGTGAAGTTCTGGATCACCAGGGAAGTTTCCGAACACCGTCAGACCAGATCCAGTTTATCTCTCAGACTTTAAAAGACAGTAAGTCCATCTAACTCATGTGCGTCCCGAGTATGTATGGGTATACTGCATGTTTTACACTTATGTTCTCACAGGCCCAGATCTACACGTGTACCTCCTCATCCATAATATTGATGGACCCATGCTGCGAGGAGAAAAGACCCAGAGTGCACTGGGGCAGCTGGCATCCCTGCCCAACCTACACTTGGTAGCTTCTTTAGACCACATCAGCGCTCCACTCGGTGGGTGTTCATGAAGCATTTGCACTGAAGTGTTGAATGTTTTGAAGTCTGTCCTGATTATTTCCTGCTTGTTCTCAGTGTGGGACCAGTTTAAGCAGAGCCAGTTTAACTGGCTGTGGTGGGAGTGTGTGACGTTCCAGCACTACACGGAGGAGACGTCATACGAAAATTCCCTCCTGGTGCAGCAGACTGGCGCTCTCGCACTGTCCTCCCTAACACACGTGCTCCGCAGCTTAACACCCAACGCAAGGTACCACCAAAGACCTAGAAGGAAGTCTTGCTGCTGGGCAGCTAGCTTAGTAACATCTTCTGCAGTAATTTGTGCTTCATGTTTAATCTTTTATCTAAACAAACAAGGAGAGAGCCTTGATTTATTTAAATAGCCACTTTGACATAAATCAGATGAGAAATACGTTATTTATCTCATATTTGGGAACTAATAATAAATTATTATCTGGCAAATGCCTCTCTGCCTGACAGAGTTATGTTATTATAGAAGGTGATAGCATGTGGTATCAAAGGTTTCCTGGATCTGTCTGTGGCAGCAGAGCTGATTCAGTCTGTTAGAGAAGCTGATCTGGGTGGTCAGGATGATCCATGATGGATAACAGTTTGTTCAGTGACCTCCTCTCCACCACAGCTTTAAGAGGCCCCAGTTTGCAGCCAATCACAGAGCACGTTTTTCTGATCAGTTCATTCAGTCTGTTGGTGTCACAGCTCTGATGCGGCTCCCCCAGCAGACCAGAGCACAGCACAGTACACTTTGCTCACTGCAACTAACCGGAGCCTGCTCACCCCTTTTTTTATGTACAGCCTCTGTGTTTGTGTTTATGTGGGCTGCATGACCCAGAGTTCTACTGAAAGTCTGAAATCTATAAGGTAGTGGAGACAGCATAGTCCCCTCTGGAGGTCTTGTACTGCACATCACCAAGTTGGACAGACACTGGCCAGTCCCACTGGTTTACTGACATTTTCTGACATCTTCTTTCTCAGTTAGCTGTGGCTCAGTTGTGTTAAATGTACTTTAGAATTCAAAGAAGGTGATCTTCACCATGCAGCTGTTACTATCTAGATGGGAGTACGCTCTATGCAGCATGTGAATGACTGCGCTTTTCACAGAGATTTGTTCTGTGTGCAAACTGCTTAAGAGATGCTTTCACCTGTAGTCTTAGACTAGCGTCTAGATTATGCATACAAAAGCTACACATACAGAATCACCAGTCAAATCTGATTGAAAGAGCTTCAAAACTTTGGTAACTTTGCACCAAAATAAGATTTAAGCTTTTATTTCACTGCAACTTTGGGGTATTTCTGCATAAGGTTAGAAAGCACTGTGGCGTCAACATCTCAATCAAGAGTGCTGACACAAGGAGTCTCAGCCTCTCTCTACCAGAGCTCACTATTCTCCCATTTTGGATTTCCGTTCAGGATTTTTTGAGTCCAATGTCCCTGTTATTATGTACAAAGCTTAACAACAGCTTGTCCTTTCTTTTTGCAGAGGAATCTTTAAACTGCTGGTAAAGTTCCAGCTGGAAAACAAAGACAATCCTTCATACACAGGTGTGCATACACATTTTTTTTTTTTTTTTTAGATCACTGTTTTGGAGTAGTTTGTAATCACACTTCATGCTCCGTGCAGGATTGCCATTCCAAGATTTCTATCAGCGGTGTCGAGAGGCGTTCCTGGTGAACTCTGACCTCACACTGAGGACTCAGCTGACTGAGTTCAGAGACCACAAACTGATACGGACGCGCAAGGTGGAGTTTCATTTTAGAATTTCCAACACTCGTTCAGCAGGTCTCTGCAAACCTGGGTGCTCATCACATTTATTTTCTTCACTTCAGGGTGGAGATGGAGTGGAGTACCTGATTGTTGCTGTGGATGCAAGCACATTGATGGACTTCCTGGAGAATGAGGCGGGTGACTGAGAGGACAGGACTTCAGACTTATGAAAGATCTTTTCCAGCAGATTTCCAACAGCCCAGTTACATCTGTAAGATGTGAGCCCAGGGCTCTGTACAGTTTAAATTAATAGTTTAAATAAAATTATTGATGAAATGTCTTTATGTAGCTCTGTGACATTCACATGTTTACATCAAATGTTTGTGTAATTAAAAGCAACATTTAGAGTTAATCCATTGTTTATTTTCTTTACAGAAATAGATTTACATTTAGCAAAACATAGATTTTGTTCTTACAAAGCAATAAGGCATGCAGCTATAAAAAATAAGAAAAGCAACGGAGCTGATGAACCTAAATGTGAAAACTGGAAGTGAAACAATCCCATGCCATGCATATTGCAGGCAGAAGGTAACGGGACAAAGTGGGCACCTACGATGATCCTGAGCTTAGAGTTAAAGTGGGGGTGGGTGGGGCTTAGCCCTGAGTGCATGCTGTGAAACATTAGTGTTGGATTTCAGCAGTTTTCTGTGTCTGCTGTGATTCTGTAAGCATTTCTGAGTCCAGTGTGTACATCTGAAGTCTGTTCTGTGTGGCTGTGTGTACAACACGAAGCTCCTCTTCATCCAAATCTTTCAGCAGCAGCAGAACCGCGTCGAGAGTGTGTGTCTGAAAACAGTTTTATCGTTAACTGACAGATTAGGAGTCAAACATTCCAGGTTTGAGTATAATTCCACATTATAAAGGGATCTAATATCCTTTTCCAGGTTTTCTGTCATATATATACACCTACAGTGGTGGATGCTCACATTAGACGTGGCCATTTAAATAATTATCCGCCTGTAACCCTGTGATCTAAAAGCTCAGGCTTCAGGCTACTCTAAATGATAGACTGTATATAAAAGATGGATATATCCACCATGGTTTTTAGTCTCCCATGTATTGAAGCCTTTACTTTAGCTTTATGGCCATTAGCATTTTGATTTTTTTTTTTTTTTCACCAACAGGATGGAGTGCAAAGTCATTATTTAATGCTAGCAAGCTGCATCCATAAACAGTATGGGTACAACACAAAGAAATACATAACTGCTAGTTATTGCTAAGTAACTACACAGCAGGTCATCATTTCTTAGATAATTCCATCCATATGCTCCAAAGGCAAAACACAGTAGTACTGTTATGGGAGGATTGATTAATTAAGTACCCAGCAGTAACTCACCCATTTGGATTTGGCCTTGAGTTAAGGTGTGGGTACGATCTGCTAGACTTCAGAGCTGCTAGTTCAAGTCACTAAACTGCATCTTTGTGCAGCTGTTGCCATTTGAAGTACTTTTAAATTATCTGAAAAATGATACGTCTGCTGTGAGGTATGACTAGTACAGTAAATGAC
Organism: Pterophyllum scalare; assembly: GCA_024447675.2. Classification (NCBI taxonomy): domain Eukaryota; kingdom Metazoa; phylum Chordata; class Actinopteri; order Cichliformes; family Cichlidae; genus Pterophyllum; species Pterophyllum scalare. The sequence goes on from JAMQGT020010519.1 coordinate 24,545, forward strand.
ACCATTTTCTTAGTCTGTCACTCAGTGTTAATTTGCTGTTATGCGTTTCTGTGCGTTTCACCTGTACAGTTTATAAGCACTGCTCGCTAGCATTAGCTGATAGTTCCATCCTCATGGTGGAAAAATCTAGAGCACCATAAAACCAAAGTGGAGACTTCAAAATGTGCAGTCCAATAACCAGCTATGGTGGGTACATCTATCTTTTATATACAGTCTATGTTTGAATGTTGTGATTGTGAGCGGTGGCCAATCAGAAGAAAGCTGGCTCCAATGGAGCATGGTCTTCAAGGGACAGAAGCCAAAACAGCTTGTTTTAGGCAGTCTATGAACTGAGGGACCATAACAAGGCCTGGTCTAAGAGAAAGCAGGATTATTTCGAATCATACAAAGCAACTTTACTAAAGTTGCTTTGTATGATTCCAGGAAAAAAAATAGAGAGCTGGAAATGAGCATAAAAGGTCCACTAAAGGTTTCAAGTGAAACACTGAGGAGAGGAGCTACCTTTTTCATTGACTGTTTGCTTTCTCTGGTTGATTGAGAAGAAAGGGAGGAGAACTTGTCTCTGGGAAGAGGCTTCATTCCTAACTCTTCTCGGATTTTGCTAAAACAGAAATTAACACATGTTTTGTTCTGAACATGTCTGCATTAGTTTACAGTTACTGCATGAACAGCAATCTGTAGGTGTTGTTTCAGGCTACAAGACCTACTTAGTCTCTTCCATGTTGTAGTTAAGAGGGTCGTTCTCTGTCTCTACATCCTGAAATCCGTTGGTGGAAAGCTGGTTCTGGAGACTACCTGGGGGTGTTGTGACTTCTTCACCTTCCATGAGAGCCAGTGCAATCTCATCCTCTGTCACTACTGCACACAGCAATACAGCAAAAAATTTAACAATAGCTACTT
>JAMQGT020010520.1:0-15876 GCA_024447675.2 Pterophyllum scalare
TGGATGAAGGAGGGGAAGAACTGGGGTGAAGGTGGGGAGTCAGACTGCGAGGGCTGGAGTAAGGGCAAAGGGAGGGAAAGTGGCAAAATGTTCTCAGGGAGTTACGAGCACAAGTCTCCGGCCACTGTCCACTCCCTCCTGCACCTCCCTCGTCCTTCGCTCTCTCCTGTGAGCTTGTTGGAAGGGCAATTGGATGAAAATGTCATGTGTGTGTCCTCAGCCCTCTCGCTCTCACCCTAACCTCCATCCCCCTCTTCCCATCCCCTCCCCAAACCCATGTTCAGTTCAGTTATAAGGAGGTCTCCACACAGTAGAGATGGGCCGGGTGAGGGGCGGAGGGTTTCACTGGCCTGTCCCTGCCATAATGGTTGTGGTGGTGGTGGTGGTGGTGGTGACGGCGGGGGCTCCGGTTATAGGTGATAACTGCGTTGGTGCTATTTCTGTTGCTGTGGGTGACCATTGAATCAATGCTGCTGCTGCTGCTGCTGCTGTTGTTGTTGTTGTTTCGGTTGCATGGGGTCACCGGGAGGCTGTACTGGCGGTAGGGACGGGTGGGACGGGTGCGTGCCGGGGGTTGCGGCTGGGTGGGAGGGGGAGGCGGCTTGCGGAGGGCCGGGTGCAGGTGCTGGTATCTGCTGAGCTCTGATTCGTCGTCCACATCGGTGTCGTCGATCAGTGGGATGTTGTGGATGAGGTCATTGATGAGGAACTCTGGGTGGACCATGAAGTTGTGGATGGAGTTGCGGGATTCCGGTTTCTCCCGGCCCTCGTACAACGAACTACGGAATGCTTTCACCACTCGCATCTGCCCAGAGGAAAGAAGATGAGGGAGAGATCAACAAGAAAGATAGAGGTGAAAGTCAGAAAAAAAGAAAAGGGAGACATGGGAATCCCAAAGACAGACAGATTTGTGTCCTCCAGCAGACAAACAGGGTGACAGAGACAGACAGACACTCAAGGCCAGGTGGCTGCAGTCAGGATGAATACAATGTAACCTCTAATGGTCAGTTTATTATTATTATTATATCAGTTTAATACAGAATCTTTGACTAAGAGCTGCTCTGGAAGCTGAAAATAATATTACTGGCTTGATAACAGTAGGGCAAAGCACAGCATCTTTTAGAGGACAAGCAAAATAACTATTTTTAAAATCAGGAAATATCATTTTGGATTTTTGGACTTAAGCCCTCTCCACACTGCGGCTGCTGCTCTTTAGACTGTTATCAATCTTACACCTGTGGGTTAAAGATGAAGATTAGCACTAGCAGATAGTTAGAGCTTACTATGGCTAGCACTCAGCATGAAAGCAAGTAAGAAAACAGTTTTAAATGCCAAAGATGTGTCCTTCTTGCTATAAAGATGAAAGCACAAATTGAGCTAATTATTTGATTGGTCTGTGAGGTAGTTAAAAAATAGGCATGAATAGGAAAACTTAGACAAATACATAAATAAATATATTTATAACAAATATTGGCATGAGTATTAATGAGGACACGTTACACTTTTATCTGTCATACTGTGACAGTGGTGGATAAACCCAAAGGGAGAACAATGAACGTGTAAGTAACTCCTATTAGACTTTTTTAAAAATGCAGGTTTTTTTCTACTCCTGGATCTATATGATGTCACTGAGAGTGGCTGTGAGCACAGAAGTCTCCTCTACCTGTTGTTCACACCTGTTGTTTACGAAGGGAAGCCAATCAAAAGAAGGCTGGTTTAAAGTGAGGTTAGTGTTAGAGGAAGAGCTTTTTTTCAGAGAGGAGATGAACTGAGGGGCTGGATAATGGATAGGTCCTCTATACATCCATACATTAAAAATGGGTGCATTTCATTAAACTGAGATGTATCACCATGTTATATAATAAGTAGCTAAGTTCTTTGTGTTGCCTGCATATTCACAGAAACAGATTTTTCAGATGGTACAACAATAAAAATATGGTGTTGCAAATAAGCACAATTGTTGAAGTGCATCAACATCCAAACCACTATTTTAGCTGCTGTCTGATGATAGTCCATTTGATGATATTTAAAGCACTTCTCACACTTTGCAATTATACTGGTGTAACATTGGTAACATAAATTAATTCAGTGTCAGCTCAGCATCCACCTGATCCCGTGTGTCTTCAACACACAAAAGTGAAAAAATTTGTTTTAAAATGAGTTGCTGATGACATGTTTCTGTCAGTTCTCACACATCAGTCAGACCTTATTAGACAAAAACATTCAGTAGCCACCATCACAAAGACCACAGAAGCTGCAGACACTTTCCACCATACACACTCAGCATGTGTGTGTGTGTGTGTCTGTGTGTGTGTCTGTGTGTGTGTGTGTGTGTGTGTGTGTGTGTGTTGGGCTGGTGACACAATATGCGTGGGAAAAACACTCATACCTCAGCACACAGGATCACAGGCATGCACACACAGATGAGTGTGTTTGTTAGGCACAAATGGAGAAAGAAGCAGGAATGGTGAGCATGTTAGTTCAATGTACAATAAAAGAAGAATTTGGCAAGAACCTATAGCAGTGACCAAACATATATACACACGCATACACACATAAATAACACATGCATGCAGCAGCAGAGTGAACCAGGGCTGAGATATCGCAGCAGTGTGCAGCTTGGAGGTTGATGTCTGCATGCACTGGACAGCTGTCAGTCATAGGGGCTGTTTGTTAAAGAGAGCTGCTTCATAAACACATCAACAGCCAAACTGTGAGTCATTCAGTCAGCACCTCTACATGTGTGCTCATGCACATGTGTAAAGTGCTCTGCGACCATGCAGCAGTGAGAGACAGGAGAGCAGAGTGACTAAAATGATGAGGATGCTGATGATGAAGTTGCTGCGGGATATAAAAAAAACAAATCTTGCAAAACAGAAAAGTGACATCATGAAGAATCAGCAGGTTAGAACAGTATGTGATTAGCTAGATTACTAGAAACAAAAGGTGACTGGTTCAAAGGCAAGAGTGAAGCTTGGGCGTCAGCCCTGTCACACAAAGAGAGACGGCCAGGTCATGCTGAATCAGATCTTTGTCACTTACACACTCTTTCTGTCACTCTCTCTCTCTCTCTCTACACACACACACACACACACACACACACACACACACACACACACACACACAAAGTGAGTTTTATGAGTGTACTTCAAAGTGCATTCAAGGTGGTGTATGCGTGCATAAACACATTCCTTTGCCATAGCAGTTGGTCCATGCACCCTTCTCCAAAGCCCAAACAGAGGAAAAGAAGCAGCATGAGCTCAAAAGAAAGAAAGACAGTTTAATGCAAATATACTGGCAGGCAGAGGCAGACAGAGCCCTATACAGAGACAGTTTGGCCCAATGAGATCAACAGAGGAAAAGCTTTATGTCCACTGCAACACCCACTGGAGTCCCAAATGTGATTATGAGAGATGGATGATCAGGCAGCTGAATGGAGATCAGTGCTGCAGTTGGCCAAACTAGGAGGAGTCTCTATATATGACTCTGGCTCATATGATAGACTGAGAGACATACAGACATACAGACAGACGGTCAAGCAGTAGGTTCAGTGCTTATCTGTTTTTCCAAAGAGCATGTCAGACAGTAGAAAAACACCTCATGCAGCCTGAGAAGGTTTCAGAATGTTACGTTCCCACTTCGTCAGTGCTCGGTTCGTTTTCATTTTGTCTCCATGGCAAGAGTAAACTTTCGAGTATATAATGCCCACAGTGTGACCAGCGAGGCCTGGAGGTCAGGGCACTGCTGTGTTACTTATTCCTCTCACCCATTTCCTTTCTCTCTCTCCCCCTTTCTCCCTGTCGGCTCTTTCAGCAGTGCTTGATGGAAAAACGGTGATGGTTAAAGTACGAGGAGGAGAAAGGGCGCTGGAAGACAGAGAGGCAAAACAACTGCTGATGAGAAGAGACTGCAACATAAATACAGGGGGAAGCTGTGAGGTAGATGACTGGTTAATGGCTCCCATTTCCCTCTGTGAGGCCCATCTGATGGAGCACCCAACCCTGTATATGATGAGAAGTAATCCATAGCAACGCCTTGCCCCATTCAGAGCACCTTTTCCTCACATCTCCTGCTCACATCCCATTTAAAGAGTGAAATCTGAGAGTGGAGGCTGAGTATTTATTTTCATTTCAAAATATTTAGTAAATAATTGAGAGTCTGAGACTGGATTAGAGTCAGCTGAACATCATATTACCCTTTTTTCCTGACCAAAGTAAACTTAGAGGTGAATCTCTTTATTGTACTTGTAGGTGGATTCAACTAACTCGGAACCTGAAATGAAAAGAAACCGGATCCGTAGATCACTTCTAAAGATCCAGAGGGATCTCTAAAGTCCAATTCAGCTCAGGTGAGTGAGAGCATAAAAAAGGGACTTTCAGCTTTTTTATATCTCTACTTTTTATTGGTGGTTTAAATTTCAGGCATGAAGTAAACAGCAGCAGCCTGTCATAAATCCTTAACAGCAGAATCAGCATATGTTAGCACAATGGGAGTATTTTATGAGCTTGGCCCACGTAAGAAAAGCTAAAGGAAACTAGCGCTGTTTTATTTAGTCTCAGACATATAATCAATACCGTGTTTGCAAAGAACTGAAATCATAATAATAACATTTATACAGTGGGATCAAAGGAAGTCAAATGGCTCACCTAGATTGGCTGTGGTGCAGGAATAAAGAGCCACAGCTGAATACTCCTGTAGTTATATCACAGTACCTGTTAGTAGCATACATTAATTGTTAGTTCTGGTCTTTTCTACATATTTTCCTATATATTTTTAAAATATCATCTGACCTATCTTATAAGCAAAATCATTTCTGGTGTATATTTCTGGGGCTTAGGGTTAGGGTCGCAAAACTGTGTGATTTATATTTTTTGTGTAAACCAAGCTGGAGCAGTTGAGAACAGTAGGAGGTTTCATTTGACCACCGGAGGCCTCCAGACAGCACGAAGTGATTCAGAGAAGACAACCTAGGTCACATCAGGGTCAGAGTTTATGCTTGCTCCTTCATATTCCCTCCTTGTGACACTTGTTTGTCCAAATCCATTTTGTTTGACATCAGGGGCTCAGCCTCTACAGGACGACTGCAAAATGCAAGAAGTATGTGTCACACTACTGCTGACTAACAGATTTGGACATAACAAGCTCTTCGAATTAAGGTAGAAGAATAGAAAAAGCAAGCAATGAGCTGGCAGACCTGAACCCTCGCTCCATACTTGGACTGTACATCCCTCTTTCCACTCCTCTGCAGCCAATGTCACACCAAACTAATGTTTCAGTGTCGATATAATAGACTTTTTAACATGTTATAGTGTGAAGTGCTGGAGTGAAGGATGTATTTCCAAAGTATTTAAACAAAGCCCAGGTTCCTCCTACTGTCTGCACAGGGTGATCATGACAATGAGGTGTCAGCAGTGTCGACTTGGGCCTCTCTGTATCTACACCTGCATGTGATGGAGCATGATGGGGAGGAAGTCAGCGTGGAATGGAAGGAGGGAAGGATGGACAGAAGGGAGCAAGAAAGGTAAAGAGAAGCAACTGAGAAGACGGATGAAGGCAATCAAATGAAGAGACAGCACAAACACACGCATGCATGCACACACTCACACAGACAGGCATACAAGCACAGGTGCACACGCGCACACACCAACAGAGAACACACACAAGTCAAACTGCAGCCCTCAGATATGTCAGCAGAGGACACATATGTTCAAACAGACTTTCACACAGACACGCGCAGAACCGACATACAAAAAAATCAAGAGAAAAGATGGAGGGGTGGTTGCTATTCTAGTAAAGAAAATGGGAGGATGACAAAAAAAGGGATGAGGTAACGGACAAAGTAAGGTTCAAGAAACCAGAGAAAAACAAATAAAAATGAGGAGAAACCTACTAAAGAAATCTTATCAGTATGCTACGCTCGTATTTAGATCGGATAAAATCTAAATACCACTACAAAAGAACAACTCTACGTATGAAGAACAATTAAAACACATTTCACACAATATTCCTGCAAACAGGGAACCTGTAATATCTCATAAATAAAGAAGAAAGAGAAGAGAGAAAGAGAGCCGCGATGAAGAGAGAGAGGGGGGAAAACAGAGTGGACAGAGAGAGAAATCAGGACTTTTTTGGAGACATCAGAGGGCCGAACTTGTGACGTTGGAGCTGGAAATACTGTTACAGAAATAACCAGTTGACAACAATTGCAGCACCAAACAAAAGTGAGAGGAGCAGAAGAAGGAAAGCAAAAGAGAAAAAGGAAGAGGCAAGAGTTTCTTTTTGTTTTTTAAACTATAGTCTTGAAGACAGCAGTGTGTTATAGGGCTTTTATACTCGAAGGTTTACAGTTTAGAGAATTGCAGAAGCCATATGGAAGCCTTTTGGTAATGATAATGAATTCTACAGCAGTGAAATATAATTGTAGCATTTCCTAAAGAATGTACAGAGTCAAAAAATATTACAGAAGTACTACAGTGTGTTGTTTTTCAGAGAATACAATTGACACCTTTCCATTAGAGATGTTTAGAACAGAGGCCAACCACAGTAACTACGCTTGACCTCATTCACAGACAAGAAATAAGACATTGTGCAGGAGGAGCTGGTATCTGCTCTCTGAGCTTTAGGATGCATCCTTAGCTTCCAAGAATAATACCTAACAAACGTCTTTTTTTTTTCTCTAAACCTGAGTCATTTTTTCTTTATAACAATGTTGCATGTTTTCTGTCAGGGCACATCAGACAGAGAGAGAACAGTCAGCTGCCTCCTGCACCGACAAATGACAAAAACAAGTCTCTGGCCTGGGACCAGGACTGGATTGGGACCAGACCAGAACTACACAGCCGTGTCAGGACTGGGTGCTGTTTGAAAGGGAGAATAAGAGCAAAGAACAGAGGACACATTGCACACAACACGAGCAGCGAGCGAGCCGGAGGGGACACAACCATAGAGAGTCAAAATACTGCAGTCCACGTGCCGTGCAGCATGTGTGGCTCTGTGTGGGTGGGTGGGTGTGTGGGTGTAAGTGTGTGTGTGTGTGTCTGTGTCTCAGAATGGGTGTGTGCAAGTGCGTGAGTGTGTGCAGGTATGCATGAGTGCTTCTGTATGTGTGTACATGCGTTCGGCGGACTCACTCCCAGGGGCTGGGCTGGTATTGGCTGTTGCGGTGGAGAGAGCTACGTGAGAGGGGGTAGAGATAGTGTTTACGTCGTGGAGCTGACTGAGCACAGAGGAGCGCCGTCTCACCGCTCCCTGAAACGAACCGCTTCGCTTGAACGTGCTCACTACCTCCATCTGCAGGACAGAGATACAAACAGCAGCATTCAGTGAGGACAGGAAAGTCCGGCCTGAGTGTGTGTGTCTTTCGTCCCTTTCAAAGATTCTCCTGTCACAGAGGAAATGATAGCAAACGCTCTCTGATTTCAGCGTATCATAACTGATTTATGAATATTACTAACAAAGTCTGTGTCTGTTTGGCTGTCTACACACTCAGACCAAACCCTCTTAATGGAAAACTGACCACTTTATGCAAAGACAGGCACTTAAGCGGAGAGTCTGGCCTGGCTCTCTCTTAGGAGACTGCTGCGGTTTTCCTGTCTTAATGTCCGTTCTCACACAAAGTATTGCAAGAATCAATCAAAGTAATCAAGAAAGTCAGAGGCCTGTCTACTTGCATAAGCTTGCACACAACATGTAAACACTCGCTCTCGCACACACAAACATAGACACAAATACAGTCACAGCCTTTATTTCCTCTCATGTTTATGAGCATCTAAAGTACCACTCTCGAGTCAGACAACGCCATTTTGTGAGTGTTTGAGTGGCACAGAAACATTAGCTGTGTTGGAGAGAGAGAAAAACAAAAACTTGAATCATTATGTTTGGCACAATTCAGAAGAACAGAAGAGAAAAGATGAGAGAGACCGACTTTTGAAGAGTAAGAACGAATCTAAAATTGTAACTCTCAAAGAAGAGTCAAGTATGTAGCACTTCTTTCTTTCCAAAAGTCTCTTTAGTTAGTGTGTGAAGGCCATGATACTGGCAGTTTATTCAGGCAATAACACCACCCCCTTAGTAATGTGGATTTTATCATGAAACACTTGATTAAATCAGTGTTGTTTTAAAGATTCCCCGCATATCTGCAATTTACCTTAAACAAACTGCTTGTGTGTCATGACCAAGTGAAGCTTCTGGCTGAGATGTCCAGACATCAGTTTTGGAGCCTTTGGGTTAAGGTCTGGTTAAACAGTACCTGGGTCTGGATACGGTTGAGGCCTCTGAACCAGAGGATCTGTCCACGGCGCAGCTCTCTTTCTGCACAGTCAATCTCCTCCTCATCCTCTGCCAGCTCCTCCCCTTCCTCCTCCCCAGGCTCGAGTCCCAGCCCTGCCTCCTTCAGGCATGGCAATCGCTCTGCTGGCACTGTAGCAATCACCTGGAAACCATGTTTGTAACAATGTTATTTGACCAGGACAAGCTGGAGTGGCTTAACACTGAGCAGCGTGTGCACTTTTCCAACTTTAGTTCGCATGCAGTGTTTTGGATAAAACCAAATTATTTCACCGGCCAGTTTTAGAACAGAATAGCTCTGAAGTGATCTCTAAGTCAGTGTGAATATGTTTCCTTAGCCTCACCTTGGAGGAAACCAGGCCTGCCAGCCTACACGTGCTCAGTGTGGTTTGACTCACCAGGCTGAAGAGCTGCTTACCTGCCCCCAGAGCAGCTCTCCAACTCCCACAAACAGACACCAAAGCCACTGCTCGATGTTGAGAGGAGCACAGCTGAAGGGCTTCCCTCCAAACTGCACAATCACAATCTGCAGCAGAAACACAGGCAGGGATGTCATACACTTACAAAGGAGAAACCAGTTCTGCACCATCCAGCTCTACTCTACCCATCACTAACTCCCATGCTTCCATTATCCCAACAAAAAGGGGAATCTTAAAGGCTTACGACCATACCAGCCTGAACATCTTATCTTAACTAAGCTGGGTCGGGCTTGGAGACCACCTTAGAATACCTTGGTATTGTGAGCTTCAGGCTTGCTGTGCATTGGGAGGTAGAGTGGGTCGTGTAACAATTAGAAGGTTGGTGGTTTGTCTGCATGCAAAAGTATCCCCTGATACATCCATTTGGTGTGTGAGTGTGTGAATGTTAGATAAAAGTGCTGCATGAATCTATGGGTGAATGAGGCTTTGAGTACTCAGAGTAGAAAAGTGTTATATAAGTACCACTCCATTTACCACAGCCCCTCCTTTACAAAAAAAAAAGGTTCAACAGTTTTTTGTTTTCGTTTTGGTAACTTTGGCTGTAACTCAGGAGGTAGAGCAGGTCACCTTCTAATCAGAAGGCTGGCGGTTCCATTCCTGGCTGCTCTGGGCTGCATGTCAAAGTATCCTTGGGCAAGATACTGAACCCCAAGTTGTTCTCTGACGCAAGAGAGCAGTATGTTGGAGTATGAATGTGTGTGAATGTTAGACAGTAAAAGCACTTAGCTTGGTTACACATGGAAGTGCTTGTATGAATGGGTGAATGCAAACGTGCTGTATAAGCACTCTGAGTGCTCAGTTAGAGTAGAAAAGCGCTATATAAGAACTAGTCCATTTACCATTCTTATTTTTTTGTTTTTCCTGTTTAAGTTAAAAGTCGGTATTTACACTACTGATTACTGCACCATTATTGTACCCACAGATGACCATATAATGAATAGTTTGACATTTTAGAAAATATGCTTGTGTGCTTTCTTGCTGAATATAAATCCGTTCTCATTATTTGCCTGTTAACTATAATATTTCATGCTATTTCTCACTGGGCACATTAATTTACCATATCCATTAGTTAGCTTAAGAGGTACTGTTGAGCAGTACATCTCACAGTGACCTGTTCCTGTCCTATTATCTGCATTTTGTTACAGCATAGATTCTGCAGTAACAGCAGAAAGGTTTCAGTGTTAGCTTGGTTAACCATTATCAGTCAAATCTGCTAATGCAGCTAATAAGCTAGAGATTGTATTCCATCTAAGGGTGTCATGCAAAAGTTACTAGAGTCTTACTTTACATTATTATCAGAACCAGTTGTTTCACCAATATTAGTCTATCGCAGATATGACTGCATGAGTGTATGAGTTGTCTATACGAGAATATCAAAAAGATTCATTTCCACTGTACTGCAGAAATGTGATGCTTTGAGTAAATGAGAAATGAACAGTTTGTGTGACTTGTTTACCATTCTCGCAGCACTGCCTGCAGCACATACAGCAGAGCTGCACGCAGGTGTTAGCAAGTTCACATTAAGTTACTCACTAGTCTGTAATTTGTTCAAATATCATCATTTCCTTTTAAATGTAACTATTGTACTGTATGCAAGTAAGTATGGTTCTAAAGAGCCATTATTTATTATTTATGACCTATTATTTTTTTACTGGCCTAAAATCTGTAAGGGCATCTGCCCCCCAAACCTTGTATCAGTCTGCCTCTAAAATATCTTGTTTCACAGTCCCTGACTTTGTATAAAAGCTAACAAAATATTCAACAAGTGTTTCAGTCTTACAGCTGCAGGGAGACATGGACAAACAGAATATGTTCCTGCTGCAGCAACCACTATATATTCACTGAACACATCAGTCATTATTTTAATTTCCCAGATTTCTTTGCCTGTGGATTCTCCTGATGCCACCAACAATCACAACTGGAGAAGAGGCTCATAGTTGCTGTATGGGGGAGCTGGAGCTGTACGACTGAACTTCCTTTTATATAGAAAAAGGAAAAAAGGGGTGGGCTTGGAGAGAAGTGAGTGAAATCACAGGACTTCCTGCTGAGTTCAGAAACTATATTACTTTAACTTATTTCCAACTATCAGCTGACAAACACTTGTTTCTCACAAACATTTGTTGATTTCCAAAAGCACACTTAGAGCACGTGACACGAGTTTGCTCTTCGGTCAGAACACAACTTTAAAGCTCGTCTACAGAGAATACTTGTGCTACTTTTTCCAGATTATCTGTGACAGAGATGAAAAGATAAATGCACCTCTTAAAATTAAAATCATATCTGAGTGGAGCAAACGTTTAGACCCTGGGTAGATTCCCATTTAGTAACCCAGACTTACAGACAACCTCAGCCATGTTAGTCAGAGCAGTCAATTTAAACCAGTGTGTCAAAAAGATTCATATCATTTATAGAACTACACTTTAACAGTAACTATTCCAAAACATAATGTAGCTTGCTCAGTCTGCATCTTGAAGCTCACAGTAACACAATGCTTATGTGCTCTGAGGTCTACATGCCTCAGTGGATGGACCAAAAGCACTTTATATAGCAACACGAACATTTACACCAGGAACAAAGCTAATCAGTGACACTGTCATCTTGACACTAACCAGGAGAGTTGTAAATCTCACTGGGAGTACGATACAGTGTATCACACACAGGAATAACATCGTTATCGTCTTACTTACTTTCTCCCTCCTTCACCTCTCAAGCTGATTCCATCTTCAGCTCTCTCTCAAGTCTTCTTTTACAAATCCGTCTGAACTGTCTCTTTGTCACTCTCACATCCCAAATCAGTGCCGCTCCCCTCCAGCTCTTGCCTCTCTTGTTTCTCCCCAGAGTAACAAGCACTGTAGAGCTCTGGAAAATCATCTTCCCTCGCCCCTTCTCTCAGTCTCTCTTTGTCTGCTTGTCTGTGCTTCTGTGTACACACAGTTCCTTTCTGCAGTGTACTTTCTAATGTGTTCAGCATGAGCCAGTTGAACAAACAGTACTCCTGCAGTTTGGAATCACAGATATGGACTGGATCTATGAAGGTGACCAAAATGCAAAATCCATCTCTGGAAATCTGCGGTCTTACTTATTTAGGAGAATTTCTTTTTTCTTCCTAATTAGAGTCACCTCTAGGTTATGATCCTTATGATCCTAATCAGTTACCTGGACAGACAGCTGTCATTACATATGTTGACATTTGTGAAGCAGACACTTTATCACTTTGCTACTTTATATTACTGTATATTACTGCACTTGCATTGTTGCACATCCTTCTCTGCACCTATAGTATACTGCACTACAGGACTCATGCACATTCTTATTTTGTTTTTCTTTGTTTTCAGAGCACTAAGTCTTGTACAGCTTAGTGTAGTTTGTATAGTTAGTTCATTTGTATAGTTAGTAGAGTTTGTATAACTTATAGAGCTACCTCATTTGTTTGTTTTTTACCCTACTGTTTGTTTTTATTGTGCATCTTAAACTGCTGGATCTATCTATCTATCTATCTATCTATCTATCTATCTATCTATCTATCTATCTATCTATCTATCTATCTATCTATCTATCTATCTATCTATCTATCTATCTATCTATCTATCTATCTATCTATTATGAGAACTGTTAAGATTAATAACATGTCAATAATATGCCATCGATCTAAGATAAAAACGATTTCAAAGTATTTTGGAAAATGTCATCGGTCATAGAACAGATGTAAACTAAAGAACAAGTACTACTGCCACTACTAGTGTTGCATCTTTAAGCATACATTTTTGTTTGGTGATTCAGTGAAGTGCACTGAATTAGCTACAAACAATTTCATCTCTCTGGTTCTGCTGACACCTGTAAATACTCTGACAGTGAAGAAAACTGAAAAACCTCAGTATTCTTAGCCATGTTCTGAAGCGTGTTAGGATATACCCCATTGATTTATTATGAGGTAAATATGAGATCTGTATTCAGAATCATCAATTGTTTTGTTTGTTTGTTTTTAGGCAAAAGTAGACATATTTGGATGGAGAGTTGGAAAGTAACTTATTAGCTAATGATAAACTTGATGAGGAAGGAGGATGCACTCCATGAACATAGATACCTGCTAATGAATGCTAAATAACAGACTAATGCTAGAACCAAACCAAATGCATTTTAAAAGAATTCACCCCGCATAGAGTTATTATGAAGATGGACCATAGCTATAAAGACCCAAGCCAAGTTTGACATGTTAACTCTGGTGTTTATGAGGTTTGACTCACTCTTGAAACAGCCATCTGCAACCACTGGAGGAACTACAGATTTTAACACTTGACTAACAAAGTACACTGAACCAAAAGAAGGGAGTCAGCAAGTCAAAATGTTCTCTACCAAATATGAAGTGCATTGAATGATTAACCTTACCTGCACAGCAAAAGTCCCCAGAACGATGGAGCAGAAGATTGGGTTAGCAAAAACTCCATCAAAAACATTTCTCTCTCCGTGGATCTTGCGAGCGTTGATCTCATTGAAAAGCTGCATGAGGACAAAGGTGTTGAAGATAATGGTGTAGTGCTCAGAGGGCGGGGAGTGAAGCGGAGCATTGCGACCACTGTCAATGTTGAACATTCGCTCGCCTGGAGAGCACAGAAAAGAAGAAGAAATGAAGGTTCAGACTTGGTCTTAGGACTAAGGTTAGAGTTGGGTTTAGGTTAGAGTTAGCATTAGCAGTTTAGCTCCTGTAGTACCAAAAAATAAACCAAAAATTAGCTAAAAAAGTTTTAAGTACAAAAAGTCGCAAACAAAGGTGCACTTGAGGGTGTTATATTATTAAGAGTATATTAACTGTGGATAATTAAACATTCGGTCTCTCTTTCTAAGTCCCTGTTAGTAAATTTAATAAGTGATCAACACATAGATTTAGTCTGCCTTACAGAGATCTGGTTACAGCAGGATGAATACGTTTAAATGATTGGAAAACCCAAAAAACAGTTTTATTTGTTGTTGTCTACTGTTCATCTGGCCCTTGCCCTTCTGTCTGATTTCTCAGACTTTTTATCTGATTTAGTGCTTCAGTTCAAATAAAATAATTATCAGAGGTAATACTGACATCCATGTAGACGCTGAAAACGATAGCCTCAACGCTGCATTTAATTCAATATTAGACTCATTTGGCCTCTCATAATGCTAAATCCCACTCATTGTTTTAATCACCCTCTCAGTCTTGTCCTGACATATAGCATAGAAACTGGGCATTTAACAGTATTTCCTGAAAACCTTCTTTCGCCTTATTGTTTCTTGATGACATTTAATTTTATAATAATGGACTGCACAGCACTCAGTAAAAAATTTCATTACAGTAGATTTCTTTCTGAAGGCGCTGTAACTAAGTTTAAGGATGTGATTCTCAGCTGTTATTTTCTTTGATGCCATGTGCCAACACAGTGCAGAGCAGCTACCTAAAATTTACTCCCACATTGGTTGATTATTTTATTGATAGTGTTACATCCACAGACTGCATGTAATGCTGGATACTGTGGCGTCTCTGAAAAAGAAAGGAACAAATCAGAAATGGTTGACCCCCTGGTATAACTCACAAACAGGTGCCCTAAAGTATATAGCCCATAAGCTGGAGAGGAAATACAGTTTTACTAATTTAGAAGACGTTCGTTTGGCCTGTTGCTCTACAAAAAAGCCCTCTGTAAACCTGGAACATCTTATTATTCATCGCTGATGGAGGAAAACAGGAACCAGTCAGAGCTCTGTTGAGCCGAGTACTCCTTTAGCTTTAACTAGTAATGACTTCATGACTTTCTTTACAAATAAAATTGTAACCATTAGAGAACAGATTACTCATAGCCTTCCCACAGACATATCATTAAACAACTTTAAGAACTGCTGATATTTGCTTAGACTTTTTCCCCTATCAATCTTTCTGAGTTAACTTCAACAAGACAGCTCAAAGAAGTCTCATCATTAATTAATGCTTCAATAATAAAAATGATTAATTTATCTTTTTTAATAGGCTACATACCACAAGCTTTTAAGGAGGCAGTAATTGAACCATTACATAAAAATCCCTTTTCTTGAGCCAGCTAACTTAGCTAATTATAGACTAAGTGCATCATAGCACAGAAACGGCACTAGTGAAGGTTACAAATGATCTTCTTATGACTTCTGACAGTGGGCTTATCTCTGTGCTTGTCTTGCTAGACCTCAGTGCAGCATTCATTACCTTTTACCATTTTTACTACAGAGATTAGAACACACCATAGGTATTAAAAGCTTTGAATCATACAGTATTTGATAGATTACAGTTTGCGCATGTAAATGAGGAGTCTTCTTCATGCATAAAAGTTAGTCATGGTGTTCCACAGGATTCATTGCTGGGCCAGAAATATGTATGTTTATATTATACATACTTCCCTTAGGCAATATTATTATAAAATGCTGCATACATTTTTATTGCTATCCAGATGATACTCAGCTTTATTTATCCATGTAGCCAGATGATACAAATCAACTAGTTAGACTACAGGCATGTCTTAAAGGCCTGGGTGGCCTCTAACTCCCTACTTCAGACAAATATGACATATCTAGCAGATCTTAATCTGGATGGCATTACCTTGGCCTCTGTAACACTGTGAGGATTTTTTTTGACCAGGATTTGTCCTTCAACATGTACCTTAAGTAAATATGTAGGACTGCCTTAATTTATTTGCACAATAAAATTAGAAACATCCTGTCTCAGAGTGATGCTGAAAAGCTATTTCATGCATTTATTACTTCTAGGCTGTTTTACTGTAATTCCTTATTATCAAGTCACTCTCAAAGCTCCCTGAAGAGCCTCCAGTTGATTCAGAACACTGCAGCAAGAGTACTAACTGGGACTAGAAAGAGAGACCTTGTATTAGCTTATATTAGCTTCTCTTCACTGGCTCCCTGTTAAATCCAGAACTGAATTTAAAATCCTTCTGCTTACATACAAAAGCTTGAATAATCAGGCCCATCATATTTTAAAGATCTCACAGCACCTTATTATCCAAACAGAGTACTTTGCTCTCAGACTGCAGTCATTCCTAGAATTTTTAAAAGTATAATGGGTCTGCTGTGGAATGAGCTTCTAGTTGAAGTTATAAAGACCAAGCAA
>JAMQGT020010522.1:0-55106 GCA_024447675.2 Pterophyllum scalare
TGTACTCGAGCTGAAACGAACTTGGGTTCTGCAGCAGGACAATGATCCTAAACACACCAGCAAGTCCACCACTGAATGGCTGAAGAAAAACAAAATGAAGACTTTGGAGTGGCCTAGCCAAAGTCCTGACTGAATCCTATTGAGATGTTGTGGTATGACCTTAAAAAGGCCGTTCATGCTCGAAAACCCTCTAATGTAACTGAATTAGGACAATTCTGCAAAGATGAGTGGGCCAAAATTCCTCCAGAACGCTGTAAAAGCCTCATTGCAAGTTATCGCAAACGCTTGGTTGCAGTTGTTGCTGCTAAGGGTGGCCCAACCAGTTATTAGGTTTAGGGGGCAATCACTTTTTCACACAGGGCCATGATGGTTTGGATTTTTTTTCACCTTTAATAATAAACACCTTCATTTACAAATTGCATTTTGTGTTTACTTGTGTTGTCCTTGACTATTGTTTAAATTGGTTTGATGTTCCGAAACACTTAAGTGTGACAAACATGCAAAAAAACAGGAAATGAGGAAGGGGCAAACACTTTTTCACACCACTGTACATCTGCCTACTTGTTTCAAGTAAAATACACGTGGTTTCTAGCCACAGCAACTGTGTCAGGCTTTACCTTATATCAAAGATTTTTCAGTGTTAACTTCTGTTATTTCATATATGTTTCTTTATACAAGAGGAGGCAAATTTATGCTACATAAATTATTTAATACATAGACGATGATACATGTTCACGAGTAACAGTGCAGTGGCTGAATCTTTTCTGCATATCTTTTGAGTGTTTTGAGCGTAAACACCATCCACCTCTGATGTAAATGTGATGTAAATGGCAACACGAGGTATTCTGACTACAGAATAGTGTTTGATTTGATTTTAATAGAGTGCTACTTAAGGCCCTCAAGGTCATGGTTCTTATATTATGTACCATAGATGATGAAATCCACTAATCTACTAGAATAGTATTACAATGTATGTCTTCCTTTGATGCATAGTTAAAACACCAGCTATCAAACTTTTCAGGTACTTATATTCATTTGATTCTTTTTCCTTCAACGTAAATATATAATCAGCCAATCACACAGCAGCAACTCAGTGCATTTAGGCAAATAGCCATGGTCAATCTGAGCATCAGAGTGGGGAAGAAGGGGGAACAGAAGTGACTCTGAATGTGGCATGGTTTTTGGCACCAGATAAGCTGACACCAGCTGCTGATCTACTGGGATTTACCTGCACAACCATTTCTAGGATTTACGGAAAATAGTCGAGAAAATATCCACAGAGCGGCAGTTCTCTTGGCAAAAATTCCTTGTTGATGCCAGAGGCCAGAGGAGAATGGCCAGACTGATTTGATCTGATTGAAAGACAACAGTAACCGAAATAACCACTCGATTTTACAACCAAGGTATACAGAAGAGCAGCTCTGAATGCACAACACATCGAATCTTGGAGCAGATTGGGAACAGAAGCAGAAGAGCACACTGCATGTGACTCCTGTCAGCAAAGAAGTGGACGATTCACTTCATACAGGCTCAACAAAATTGTACGGTGGAATAATGTTTTAGACAAAGTTTACAATCATCTTTACACACCGTTTAACTTACTTTTAATTACACCTGCTCTACTCTGGCTCTTTCATCTACACAACAGCATCACTTCTGCTGGCAATGTTTTTTCTTCATGCATTAAATTTGCCAAAACACTAACCAAATTTTGGAAAATTCTGAACTGCTTCTTGTGCAACTAATACATGTAAAAATGAATTCCATGTGCAGTGTGGTCACATCCATCGTGGGCAGTCTTCACCGATCACCCTACAGAAAGCAGGGAAAGAAGAAAGAAAGAAGGTTTATTTCAGCATACTCTGTGCTAACATCCATTACAAAAGACAGCATGTGAACAGAGTGTTTCAGCTGTATCTCGAGGTGATAACAGACCTTCTCCACTTGCTGTCACGGCCACCTTGGAGAATATTGTGGCTGCTCCAAATTGTACATGAGGATCACAGTGATGGGGGATTCCTCAGTCTGGACAATTCCCAACACATGAACAGGATCGATGTTCAAATTTTTCTCCCTTTAAAATAACTGTTTATCGCAATTTGCAATGCATATTTTGTGAAAAGAACATTATATTTTTAACCATGCATGCTTTCTTAATGAAATTAACAACTTTTTTGCATGCAAATTCTCGAACACCACGGACAGCAGCTTACCTGTTTCCTTTTTATTGTCCTGTTGATGGATTAAGGGCCCTGTTCAGCTCCCCCAGAGTAACTGCTTGTATCCTGGAATCTCCTCCATGCTCTAGAGACTGTGCTGGGAGACACAGCACACAAGCTATGGCACATATTGATGTGCCATCCTGGAGGAATTGACTACCTGTGCAACTTCTGTAGGGTACAGGAATCGCCTCATACTGCCAGCAGTGACACTGACCCTAGCCAAATGCAAAACTAGTGAAAAAACATTCAGAAAAGATGAGGAGGGAGAAAATGTCAGTGAGCTCCCACCTATAAAACCATTCCTGTTTTGGGGGTTGTCTCATTGTTGCCCTCTAGTGCACCTGTTGTTAATTTAATTAACACCAAAGCAGTTGAAACTGATTAACAACCCCCTCTGCTAACTTTTTTTTTTTTTAAACCTGTCTTGTCTCACAGCTTTCGCAATCAGAATTATGATCTGAATGAACTGTTGTTCACATATTTGCTTTTCCAAGAAATTCTCTGTAGGCTCCTATTGTTAGTGTTTTTGTTTTATTTATTTATTCATTTGTGTTATTGTTCAGTATATATATATATATATATATATATACAGCAAGTCTGCTAATAGGCAGAAAAAAAAGAAAAAAAAAGAAAAAAGAAAAACGAGAGAAAATAGGAAAAAAGATATAAATTAGAGGACAGAGCACAAGTAGAAAAACACGATTCACCACCTGCCGCACCTGTAAAAAAAAAATGAAGAAAAAAAACACACAAAAAGACAGCACCTGAAAAAATACACATATGTATTTATATATAAAACAGTGGCTACACAAACAAACAATCTTGTTGTGTGTTCGTCTGTGTCTTTGTGATTCTTTTCATTTGTGTCTTTGTCATGAAATGTACTTTGTCATGTGGGTGAGAAGCTGCAACAACGTACCTGGAAGTCAGAGGCAGAGTGAGAAAAGCCCCCTTTGCGACTTAACTGACCAGATCAATATCCCAGAAGTTTAATTGACTTGAAGCTGTACTCTGATTAAAAAGTGTTGCTTTAATATATATATATGTATATATGTATATATATATATATATATATATATATATATATATATATATATATATATATATATATATATATATATAAATAAATATATATATTTTCTTGTCTGCCTTCACACACATATGAACTGGAGTGAGATCCCATTCTTAATCCATAGGGTTTAATATGATGTCGGTCCACTCTGTGCAGGTATAACAGCTTTCTACAAAAGTTGTTAAACACTCAGAAACATGTGCTTCTTCCAGAACCAGTCAGTCACTGATGTTGGATGTGAAGGTCTGGATCGCAGTCTCTGCTCTAATTCATCACGAAGGTGTTCTATCAGGTTGAGGTCAGGATTCTGTGCAGAGAGTCCTGACCTCAGACTTCCACATCAAACTCACTCATCCGTGTCTTTATGGTCCTGCTTTGTGCACTGGTGTGCAGTCATGTTGGAACAGGAAGTTGCCATCCCCAAACTCTTCCCACAGTATTAGGAGCATGGAATTGTCCAAAATGTCTTGGTATGCTGAAGCATCAAGAGTTCCTTTCACTGGAACTAATGGGCCGAGCCCAACTCCTGAAAAACAACCCCACCCCATTATCCCCCACCCACCAAACTTACATATAGCACATCAAAAAATGGCCATGGAAACCTATTCCGTGAAGCTGTCTACACACTGTTCTGGAGCTAATCTGAAGGCCACATGATGTTTGGAGGTCTGTAGCAGTTGACAAAGTTGGTGACCTCGGTGCACTATGCACCTCAGCATCGGCTGACCCCCGCTCATTTTACATGGCCTACCACTTTGTGGCTGAGTTGTTTTGGGATATTTAATAGCAAGGAAATTTCACAACTCGTCTTGTTGCAAAGGTGGCATCCTATGATGGTACAACACTGGAATTCACTGAGCTCCTGAGAGTGACACTGTCACAGCTGGTGCAGGCAAGGCAGGGAGGACCCCAGAGCAGGACGCAGGACGAGAACGGACGGGTGCTTAATAACTTTTATTTAAAAGCTGGGCAAGGCCAGCCACACCAAACCAAACACGAAAAACTCCATAAACAAAACACACCGCTGACATCACACTGATGAAAAGACGAGGACCCGAACCAAGAACAAAGGAAAACAAAGGGCTTAAATACACAAGAGGAACTAACGAGGGAATAGAAAACAGGAGGGAACACAGGTGAACCAAATTAACCTAATGTCACAGGGGGAAGTAAAACTAAACACAAAGCACAGGGAACACGAGACTATCAAAAGAAAACAGGAAGTGGCTCAGGGGAACAGAGACGCAGACTTGACACAAGACAAGGACGCAGACCTAAATACAAAACATAAAACACTGGGCCACCGGCCCAGGACCATGACAGACCCATTCTTTCACAAATGTTTGTAGAAGCAGTCTGCGTGCCTAGGTGCTTGGTTTATACACCATGGAAGTGACTGGAATACCAATGATTTAGATGAGTGAGTGAATACTTTTGGCAATATATAAAATTGTATTTCATGCACAGTAGAATGGCTTCAAACTAATCATGACAGTGAACACTGAACATGAATATATGAATATTCAGCATTGTTTAAGTATTAATCACTAGTTAGCACTCAAACACATCAGTGTCAAGGCTAAACACACAACAAAAATCTTGTTGAAGGCAATGGCCATCGGTGGAATAATGTTTAGAATTATTAGTCTCTCTTTCTCAGTTGTGATTCACACAACATGTTTGCTGAAAGTGACTGCAGCTCGCATAGAGCAGTGGAACTAAAATGATCTGCATGTGCTATGTTTAGTTTTCCATATGCTTTACATTAAAATAATGCATTTTCATCTCATATTGTTAGAGATTAAAGCTTGTGAAGCCCATCAATATCTATCAGCACATTTTATTGGAAGATCTTTAATATTGCAAGAGAAAAGTGGAAGATCAAACTGGAGCTATAAAAGAAGCGAGGAGATCACTGGTTACACTTTTTTCTATCAAAGAAAACTTACATGAAGCTGTGTGTGTGTGTGTGTGTGTGTGTGAGAGAGAGAGAGTATGCGTGTGCGTGTACCTTAACCCAGGCTTTTAATTGTCATTTGCTGACACCAGAGAACAGCTAACCCTAACCGTCAGAATGTTACCGGTTAACTGATGAACTTGCACTAACAAAACTAAAAGCAATGGTGAGGTCAGATACAGATGAACTACTGTAGCAGCAGGAATAGCAGCTGCGGACAGTGAATAGCTCAACAATTTAAACTGAATGTCCAGTTGGGGCTGTACATTATATAAGCTCAGTTTAAAGCATCAGCTGCAGTGGCACTCAGATTTTCTGCCTGAACTAGCTCGCAGGTTTTGCGTTATTAATATTCAATTGTCAGCACCTGAATGCCAGCTGTCATCCATGAAGGTAAAGCAAAAATGTTTGTAAACTCTAACTTTTAGTTTAAAATCACAAAATACTTCCTTCACACTGCTGTGACAGTGTTCTTTTTCTTGCTACAATACACCGCAAAGCTGCTGTTGATATTCTTTCTAGGAAACAGCAAACCACTAAGCACCTCCAAAACCTACAATGTAATGAAAAATGCATGACTAGAACATCATTCACTTCGATCCTCAGTTGCTAGCCTACACCATACGTACCTCCTTTCGGGTAAGTGAACACATACATCATAAAACTGCATAAAACAGCCAAAGACCCATAAATCATGCAGTAAGACACATTCTCAGTTAGGCAGTCTATAGGCTTCTGAAACTGGCATCCACCATATCAAGGCATTTTTCATGAGCACTACACTTCTTTATGTGCACTAATATTAGCCATATAATACTGCAGTACAGCCTACTGTTTCTAAATTTGAGGTCTCATGCATTTATTAACCTGGGAATGGCTGTGAATCACCAGTTGGTCTCATGGTTGAATGAGCATGAAGTGTGAGTTTTTCAGTGTAATAGAGTGAGCCGCTGTACTTGACTGAAGCTAAAGCTTGCTCCAGCTTCTACAGATGCAGTGTTCAACAATTATATTTAGCTGAATTTCAATTTTCCAATCAATCACCCTTCCTCTTTTTTTTATCAAGGCAAGTTGGCTGGAAAACATTGCATTGTGTAAGATTCATTAGCCGAATGAAGACGGAACAATTCCGGTGCTGGCTTTTCAATAGCAAATTCATGAGTACACGTCGGCAGTGGACGTCAGCGAGATTGTTGGTAAATTGTTTTGCAGATGAAATGGGCAGGTGACAGGAAGCAAGAGAGCATATCACAGTTATACATCTCCCCCTCTGAGCACCTTGGTATTGGTCTTCTATCAGATAGTTCTTTTCTTCCACTTCACTGACTGTCCCCACAAGAAGAGAGTTCTCAGCTCCAACTTCAACCACTTTCCCATTATGCAAATGATTTCCCTGCAGAAAAGCTCCGCGCCTGGTGCCCATCAATTCAGTGAGGCCTCCAGTTTGAATACAGGCGGGTTTTTTTTCTCTCTCCTCCACCCCCCACTTCCTCCCTCCATACTTCTGAAAAGAAGGTCTATTTCTGATGCAAAGCACTGGTGTTCACATTGCTTTGGTGAGGGAATAGAAAGAGCACTTACCCAATCAATTTATACAACCCCCTTTGAAGAGTATGCTTTTTTCTATGGTGAGAAGTGAAATTATACAAATGTATGGGGAATACCAGCTGGTAAAAAGTAAGTTGCACTCATACAGGCACGGGTTGTTTAGAGTGACCGCATTGCCATTCTAAATGCATACATCACACCAGGAAATATAAATAAACTTCCTTAGCCCATTTCATTAACTTCTTCGAGGCCCCGGAGATCTGTGGCCTTTAAACCTCACCATCATTTAATCCTCTCTTCTGCGGAAAATTCCTTGAGTAAGACCATATCTTCAGCCTCTGCACTGCCACTGGCACAGTACATCTGCAAACTCAGGACATAATGAATAGTATTTAGGTTATTTATGCTTTTTTCAGTAGACTAGCCCGAATTTACATGTTTGTTTTAAATGAAAGACAGAAAACATGCACATAGGTACAAGCTGAGCTACGTAAGACGCTTTTGTTATACATACATCAAAACTGAATTGCACACTCAAGTTTATCAGCTTTTTGATTTTTTGCGATTTTTACTTGCTGTTAAATCTGTTCCACATTATAGTCTGTATAAGTTTGGCATAATCTCTGGGTCTGAAAACTGATTCTAGAGCCCTAAATCTGCATTCTTTCGAGAAGCCAGTAGAATTTCCCAGGTAGAAAAATTAAGTTAATTGTATGAAAATCTTTGAGAAAATCACCCAACTTCTCATTTGATTTATGTCAGTGAATACTTTCCTAAGACTTAAGGCTCTCAGTTGCTATTTTCAAGTCTTCTTCAATAAAGCATGTTCATTTTGTCATAGCTTACTATGATACACAAAATATCTGCCTGTTTGTGTATCATGATGTCATCATTTTGCCTTGCAACTACCTAGCAATGGGCTAAAATGCCCTTTTTTTTAAAGCAGTTATCCACCTATAACTTCTTTAAAAAAACATTGTATTATTTTATTTCATGATATTAACATGTAATAAATATCCACAAAATATTAATAATCAATATATTATGAAGCTATCAGGTTCCCTGGAAACCACCCAGCAATGGGCTAAATGACCTGGTTTTTTTTTTTCCCTTTATGCACCTACAATGCTTTATGAAAGCATTGTATCTCTATGAAAGCATTTGTATCTCATATCTCTTCTGTGGAATTTCATGACAGTAACATCTCATTTATATCCACAAAAACTGAATTATACATAATTTTAGAACATCATCATGTTGCCTAGCAATGAGTTAAAATGACTTTTTTTTTTTTTTGCATTTATGCACCTGCAACACTTTATAAAAGCATGGTATGATTTTCATTTCATATCCTAGAGCACAAGCAAATTCAACAATACTGTAGCATGGTAATGTACTCGTAGTACAAAGTGAGGTATATTTTAGGGCATGGCTGCCTTGTGATTAACAAGTAAAATTTAAAAAGTTGGCCAAAATGTAAAAACATAGTTGAGCTCATGGCGACTATGTCTACCTTTCATAACCAGGCAACGTTTCACATGCATCAATATTCAAAAAGAGAAACATCTACTCTTCCTACAAGGAATCAATACTGCTTTATTCTGGCTGCTGTTTTGTTTTTGTTTAGTTTTTTTTTGTTTGTTTTTAAGTTTAGCTAAAAATCTCTTCTTCTAATGAAAATACAACTTTAATGTGTCTCAGAAAATTTCATTTCATAACAAACACAAAGTTGCACCGACCTACTGCACACTTACAAAACAAACATTTCTAAACTCTGCAGCTGCTGTCATTTCACATACAATGGCAATATTAACTTGAAAAACGTGGTTAATGAGCCACCACCATACATACTCCAAAAGTTTGAGTAAATATCCCCACAATGCGCAAATTACAAAAAAAGATTCTTCTGCATAGCAATCAGGGCTTCATTTCATTTTTTAATTTTAGAGTCATGAATGGTACAATCAAGTCAATTAAGTGAAAACACCTGTGTGGCGCTACATGGGTGTGTTGTGTTTAAAGATGTTATATTTGGTCTATTTTGGGGTTGACTGACATGCAGCTATTAGACTGTTTATAAGTTGTCATTTTATACTGAAGCATGACAGCAAACATTTTTTCATTTTAACGCCCTCCCTTTGAACTTGTCACATCAGCTGGCATTTAATCAATGCAACTTGACAGCTCTCTTCTCCAATGCTCAAACTGTACAAAGTCCCTCGACCATCAAAAAGTGGACACTGCACTAACTCAACCTGACTACAGGTTAATTCATAAGATTAACAATTCCCGGCAGACATCTTGTATAGAAGTGCTGATCCCTACGCTAGGATTAGTTTTTCCATGCGTGTGAGCTCCTACGAGCTGTCACTGGCAGTGGATGCTTTCGCATTTACTTCTTTTCCAAATGATATATTTTTTTCCCCCTTCACAGACAAGGAGATTACCGCTCCAGGTTTATAAGACAAACACATGGCAGATGAAGAGGAGGCATGCCTCTTAATGAGCGAGTGGCCCATGCTATTTCCTTGTGATTCACTAGAGATTAAAGTGATTACAGTGTGACAGCTGTGTAATTACATGGGAAGTCCCAAACAAGAGAGTAGGTGACATGTTTGAACAGCTGCAAGCAGTGACATTGTCCCTTCTGTCACTTTACTGTGTATCATTCCCTCAATGTGTACATGAGTCTGCATTAATTTATGTTTTGGCTAACATTTAACATGCAGGTGATCGTCTTGTGCCATGTATGATACCCGTATGGAACTTTAGTGTGGGGAGTTACGATCGTGACAGCATTTGGAGATTACAGGAGTCATTAACTGGGTACCTCACAGCAGAGAGGCGCAGCTTTCCACCAGACTAGGCAGACAACAGCTTGGGACCCCAGGCTATTGGGTTTGGGGTTGTGCATGATTCTGCTTAAACAAACCTAATGACAACAATGAAAGCCACTCAGAAATGAAGCGGAGTTATCCTTTTGGGAGCAAAAAAAGAAGAAAAAGAAAACCCTTAAAAGTCAAGACATTTGTGGGTGGTGCACATACAATTGAATAAATATAAAATAAATAATTAAGTACTGCTATTCCAGCCTTAACCGTGAGGGAGAGACACTTGAATAATGTAACTTCTGCTAGCATCACATTATTCCTTTTGGTTACTCTGACATTTAACATCAACTTAGCTAGCAGAGCAGCCCACTCTGCCCAACTCTGCTGGCTGTGACATGACGGACACCAGCAGTCAATCTGTTAGCATATGTAGCAGGCTTAAATAACATAGAAGCTACAGTAGTAGCTGCAATATTAACACTTCATAAGCAGTCAACCTGGTTTTAAGCATTCTTGCTGAAATAGGCATGATCTCTGCCATGTCTAAATGAGATCCACAAGACTAGATAATGGCTTATACAGTGTGGATATATTTTATTCAGTTTATAGCATCCTCTAAAAGAAACAAATAAGAAAAAGAAAAACCAACATATGAAATGTACAGGTGTGTGATCTTTTTGTAGGGCGTGTAGTTCATTTTGCATCATTGCGAGACAATGCATTATCGACAGTAACTGTTTATGCCCGAGTACCACATTTCCTCACAATAGCCAAAAAATGCCATGAGATATGAACTTTTTGCCAATGGTGAGAAATAGGATTTTTTAAATTTTTTGGTGACCTTGAAATTCCAGTGGGCAAGCTATTCAGGTACAAGGTGCTTAATCTTTAATGCCAGCATTTAAATGTCAATATACAAAACCAGTGAGTCAAAAATGACTTGAATCTGTACTCAAGACTTCTGTATTCCATCTAATATCAACAACGTAGAATGGTGGGGAATCGGCTTTGACAATGTTGTTTACATGTGGAACATTGTTCTAAAATAAAGAGGTGATGAAATGCAAAGCAATACAATGTAAAAACAATCCGTTGCTTTTTCAAATATGACTACATTTCTGTTTTTGCCTATTTTTTTGATTACTTTCACATGAAACGAGATGTCTAAACAGAAATGAATTGATGTGGAAAGCAATCTTCACTGCAATATGATATATTAATGATTCACTGAATGTGTGGCTGAGGATTGCTGTGGAAATTTCCCCAGTTTCTACCTCTCTTTTCCTTCTGCATGTCAAGCAGAAGACCCTGACAGCAGCTCACCCTCACCGTCGTATCGCTCAGGTTTTAATTTAACACAGTCACGCTACAAGGACATCCCTCTGGATTTTACAGCGTGGCTGCAAACCATCAAAATAAACAAGAAAATAAAAACATGACTCGGGTTTAGAGGAGAAAGAGAGATGTGTAAATATAATACCCCCCCCCCGCGCGCCTCCCATTACCTCATTTTTTTTTATGATTTGCCAAATTATAGTAATATCTTCTCATTCCTGCCTCATATCAGGTGCAGAATCTCTGCAATTACCCTCAACATTTTTGTTTTGTCTAATTTGTTTATTCCTAAATATAGTTTAAAGCTGAAGACAACACCGAAGTGAAAACATTTATGAAGAGTTAATAAATTGAAAAACAAAATTTGTTCCCTCGTGATTTTAGGCTGGTAGGAATTTAAATGCTAACCCAGAAAAGGCAGCTTAAACCAGTATAGGCTGCATTTAACCAATCTCCTGCTGTCGGCTGGATTTTAAGAATGATTCAAAAAGCATCTCAGGCAAATTATGGTTTAATGAGTGAGACAAGTAGTGAGGAGCTGCAGTTCATACATCTTGAGGAGCAGTACTCATTATTGCCTCATTGGAGTTTTCTGCTAGTTTCATTTAATCTTCTATTGACACTCGCTATTGCTAAGGGTTCAATTTTAGCTAGAAGTCTTAGATTTCTTGATCAGTGAAGTTTCTGCCCGCCTGCTGCTGTACAGGCATTTCGGTGACTCACCATGGGCTGAAATTGAGAAGCAAGACAACAGGGGGCATGGTTGGCAGTTCACTACAATTTTGGAGTGACTATTCGAGGCATTTCGAGTTATCTGTGCATGCACGTGCACGTGTGTGTCTGTGTGCGCCTCTCCAGCTTGCCTGCCAGGTCAGTAGGTCAGTGCATTTGCTGCATGTGTGCTGTTGCCATTTCTGTGACCTTAATTGGAGAGAACAGTCTTTCTGAATAAAACAAATCCTTTCTGTGTATATTTAGCTTGTCAGCTTCACTTTCGTTGTACATTCATCTGCATAAATGAACTCCACAAATGCAATTTTAGAGAAATTATGGCAATAATGCCAGAAAGGCACAGTAAATACTCATGTCTATTTTTATTAGCATATTTCATCTACAAATAGTTGCATGTTCAGCTAATAAACTTACTGCAGCCATCTAAAGCTGACAGGTAGTTTTCTATCTGCAGTGTCTAATCTGAGTAACAGACACTGTCAAAGTGTAGTCATGCATGTCACATCCACTGTAGTTTCAGTGGCAACACATAACCGCCAAAGAACAGCAATGGCAGTTTTGTCCTCTTTTGTACATAAAACTGGTCCATTCTGTCCTAAACAGCCTGCCATATTATACATCAAAAATCAATCAGTTAAAATATAATGTGTCTAATCAGGGTTTAATTTGACACTGGACAAAAAGATCCTATATCCGGAAAGATCCGGAACGTTCTGGAATACGTGGCAGATCCATAAAGTTGGATCTGCCACGTATTCGTAATGTTTCCGAAGAGAATACGGGAAGATGTGATCTGTCACAGATGTTTAAATGGATATTATCTGGATATGTAATGGATGTTTGTTTAGAGTTTGGATTTTTCAGGGTCCAAATCTCCAAAAACGTATCCAGCAAAGATCCGGTGCGCATTAGTCGGGATACTGTCTGTATCTATGACAGATACAGAGGTATCATACCTCGGATAGTACCATATTTTAGGGCTTTTATTCCAGTGTGAGATGACACTGCATAGGAGGGGATGATCTGGATCCATTCCAGCTTTTCATTAAGCCACTGAACATTACTGCTTGAAAGTGAAAACTATAGTAAACTAAATAAAAGACAAATGATTCAGGTCAATGAGCAAATCAAAAAGAAGAAAAAAAAGCTAGAAATATTCCTACTGTTAATCAACCACTTCACTAATCAGAATTCCCTAAAAAGGTGAGTTGTGCAGCTTCTTCTTTCACCTAGCTAACCTAGTTAAACTGCAGTTAAAAACTGGGCTGCTGCCGGTGATGTCCTGCAGTTAGATACTTGCTACTAAGGGTGTCTCTGAAGAAATTACATGCATGAAATTATTCTTTTTGGTGTTTACATGTTCTCCTCATGTCTGCGTGGGTTCGCTCTGGGTACTACAGCTTCTTCCCATAGGCCAAAGACATATTGTTAGTGGGGTTAACTGGAGATTCCAAATTGCTCATAGGTGTGAGTACGAGTGGATGTCCCACTGTGTTGGCCCTGCGACAGAATGGCGACTTGTGCATGCTGCCTCTCGCTCCATGGCAAGTGGGATAGGCTCCAGCCCCCCAACAACCCTGAATTGGTTAAGAGGAAGAAGATGGATGGATAGATTTGCTAGCTTTACAGGTGATGGTGCAGCTGTTGTGATGGGCTGAGAGAGGACCCATCACACTCCTGAATGAAAAGATCAACCCTTACCTGACCATCAATCACTGCATCATTCACAAGTTAGATGTGTAGAACATTTTACAGGGTCATTTTTACATAATTATTAACTCTCAAACTCCGAAAGCCTGCTGCTGATCTCAGTAAAGGTAACAGGTTGACCTCCCTCTCTGTACAGAGATTTGCAGATGTGGTTAAAAGAGGGCAGTGTACTGCAAATGATGATCCAGGAAAGTACACACACACACACACACACACACACACACACACACAAAACTGCCATGTAGGAATCTAGTATAGTGGAATATTTATTGGTAAAATTGGCGGCATTTTGTGGTGTTGGAATTTTAAATTATTCCACATTAAATATTTAAGTTAAATGGCACAACTGCTAAATAGCATTATTTGGGAAGGTGATTTAATTCCAGCATGTTAAACCATTTGACTTGTTACGTTTGATTGGATCACCTGGAAAAACATGTGACTGAGAATTTTACATGAATTTATTAGAAAAAAAAATACAATACTACAATATTCTTGTAAATGCTGTGGTTATATGTTTAAGTTCTGAACTTGTTTAGATGAAGTTCATAATTATTGTATAAACATAATGACAGACATACGTGTATTACATACTCCACCACACTTCAGAGGATATAGGATCGCTCAGTTCAACTGTACTGTAAGCAGAACTTACAGCAGCTCCTGAAGTCATTACAAAGAGAATCGCTCTGCCAGTTCACAGTGACAGCTGGCTAAATTACAGTAAAAGTAAAGGGGCTTGAGGGCTAAATTTAATACTAAGTTCCATTATGGTTGGATTTACTTTAATTATTTTAAGAATAAACAGCCACAACTTAATTGTAGCTAAAGGCTTAAATAAACTCAGCTATTCAATAAACTTTCAATTCTAACTGGATTAAATGAATTCTTTTTAAAATAAAGACCCAAGCTCTTATTTGACATGCATTTTTAATTTCTCCTAAATTTTGGGATTAATTGGACTTAATAACTAAACATTATTTATTAACATATATTTTCAATGTTATATCCTCGTGGCTTAATGGGACGTTGGGTTTATGTTACAACATAGACTCTTGAACACTACACTGTAATACACAACAAGAGCTTCACTGATTTCACTACTCACTTCTTCTGACTACCTCACTGGTCACAGCACACTGCTCAGTGTTTGACCACTGTTTACATTTATTTTTCCCTCAACCCTGTGCCATATTAGTACATTCAATATAATATCTGGTACATATTCTTCTCTGTGCAATAACTGGCATTTGTGCAATATTTGGCATATTTTATATATTTGTTACATTTATTTATTCCCCTGTAAGTCCTTGCTTTCTTTGACATTTACACTCCTGCATATCCATACTGCCTTTACAGTATTTGTCTTCTTGTTTAGGTTTTATAAAGACAAGGCACTGAACTGTGGCAGCTGCTACATTTTGTCATGTTTGATCACAATAAAAGCTTTCTATTCTATTCCAATGAAGTCACCATGACTGTACAGTAAAACACTTTCTTGAGCAGAGTAAAGTATGACAAAGTAACAAAAAACAAAAGCAGATGTACGTTCCTATATGAGGATGTCTCAGGCGGCTTAGTAAACTGTAGCAGATTGATCCGTTTGACCAAACCCCTGTGTGATTATGTCATGGTTAGCAGAGACTGACTGTGTGGAACATGCTGAGGTGAGGACCTAGATGCAAGACCCAGAGGCAGGAAGAGCTACTTAAAAAAATAGCAGAGTTATTTTGGGCTAAAGTGGAGACAGCAGGGTAGAACAGGTGAAGTGAATGACCCTAACGAGACAGGGGAAGCAAAACTGAACACAACACACAGGGAACAGGAGACCGTCAAAATAAAACAGGACGAGTGAGAACGGGAAACAGAAACAGACTTGACCCAACACAGAGAAACACCAGGGAGGAAAACCAAACACAAAATGTAGGACAAGGGACACGGGGGACAAAACAGACTGATCAGGAGGACAAGAGGAACCCTGGAAAACTGGGAATCTAATATAGTAAACAACATTCAAGAACATGACTAATAAATAAGTTAGACAGACCTGAAAATACAAACGGCAAGACCAAATAATAAAACTAAGGCAGAAGCAAACTAAGAAAAATTAAACAATAACAACACTTCACTGAACAAAATCTCAAATCACTGGACAGACGGCCCAGGACTATGACAGATTATTTTTACAGCACTAAAATTCTGCTCCATAAAATCAAAATATTTGAGGGTTTGTTAAATGCCTCCCCCACCACATGTCAAAGGTTTAGCACCTCTAACTGGGCATGGCGTTCAAGCTTTGTATTTCTCCACATCTCTCCATTTTTTATTGGATTTCAGGTGTTTACACTTCGGCAACCTTACCCAGTATCACCAAAGATAACACTGTGAAAAGCTCTTTTTCTGTTTCAAAATACCAAAAACATGGAACTGCCAAGTGGATATTTTAAAAACCTTTCTCATAAAAGGTCAGCCAGATGTAGGCTTAAATCAGCTGGCTAGCTACAGCTGTCAAAACCTGCTGCTAGTTGTCAATTCGGGAAATCAAATAGTGTAAATGAAATACAGTACCAGTCAAAAGTCTGGAATAGGTAAGTGTGTCCAACTTACCTATTCCAGACTTTTGACTGGTACTGTATTTCATTTACACTATTTGATTTACGAATTAACAACTAGCAGCAGGTTTGACAGCTCCAGCTGATTTAAGCCTACATCTGGCTGACCTTATGAGAAAGGTTTTTAAAATATCCACTGGCAGTTCCATGTTTTTGGTATTTTGAAACAAAGAGCTTTTCACAGTGTTATCTTTGGTGATACTGGGTAACTCTCGAATGTAAACACCTGAAATCCAAAAAATGGAGGTGTGGAGAAATACAAAGCCATAAGTTGACAGGTACATGTCACAATGCACAGTTATCGACACTGCCAGTCAAAACGTGCGGCATTAGGCGGAATTAGGAAGTTTGTGAGTGTATTTACACACACACCCGCAAGTAAATGTGTATGAGAAAAATATATATTAAGAGTGCAAAGGAAAGTTTGTAATATATATATATATATATATATATATATATATATATATATATATATATATATATATATATATATATATATTAGCTCTCCAACTGAAAAACATTTTTGGCCTTTTACACCAGCCCCATGGTGCGCCTTCATTCTCACTGGCCTCTAATTTAGAATTACTAAACCTTAATTGGCACTAAAGGCTACAGGAGGAGAGTCCTGACATTTAGTCAAAGTGATGCACACAATTTTGGGGTGAATAACGCCATGTAACAACATCAAGCAAACAAGCAAATAACTCGTTTTCCCCCCTTAACTTGGCTGCAGCGCTGAAACTTTTCAGCGAGCGGCACCGCGGGATTTGGATTGTAAATCATCTCCTCCGAAAACACACACACACACACACGCTGCGGAGGGAGACCGGAGCGTCTGGACCGTGACAGGCAACACATGAGTGGCGATAGTTGAGCGCTGCTGAATCAGCTTCAGTGTGGTCACTATCATTACAATATTTCTGCAAACTCTAATAAGCTCGGAGACGCGGCTGTAGCGGCTTGGGGGGAAAAGAAAGAAAGAAAGAAAGAAAGAAAAACTTACGTTTGATCTGCCTGGGGTTGCTTTGCTTCCTTCGGGACATGCCTGCTGTGCGGCTGGTCAGTGAATCCAGGTGTAGTACTGACAGATCGATAGGTTTTGGTTCATCCAAGCAGCCGGTTTGGATTTTTGTCTGATGGAAATTGAGAAAGAAAAGAAGAAGAAGAAGAAGCAGAAGGGGGCACCAGTACTTTTTACGCACAAGTCTATCGTTCCGTCTGTCTTTCCTTTATCTTTCTCGTCTCTCTGGCTCTGGCTTTGGCTTTCTCTCTCTCTCTCTCTCTCTCTCTCTCTCTCTTTCTCACACACACATACACACCCTCCCTCTCTCTCTCTCCCCCCTTCTCTCTCTCTCTCTCTCACTCTTTCTCAGCACCGTTCTCCGTGATGAGGCTGCGCTTCGCCGCGATCCGCACGGACTGACTGGGGAGGTGAAAGCGTGTTCGCGCTTTTGTTTGAAGATAAGGTTTGTTCCTCCCCGGGTACCGTAGCCGCGGCTTCGTGAACTTCACTTGATCCACAATTACCTTAACTTCCAGTTATTAATTAGCGTCGTCCTTAATTAGCGCCCTGATTTTGGCGGGTAAATAAAATCAGAGATGGGAGACAAGCGGGGCTCCGCTCCGTGATCAGCGTGAAGCTTCACAGTGGCAATAGGAGCAAAACAATAATCATTTGATTCGCCTCAATATTTCAGGTGAACACCATTTTTTTCACCTTTATCTTATGGAGGACACTTTTGTCACTTGTCAGTTTGGTGCTGCTTTAAAATTATATCTTTATTTTAGCCCCCCCCTTTTTTTGTCATCTTAAAAACTGATCCTCCAAAAGATTATTTTTAAGAGAGAGCCTCCCACTGATAATTTAATACAGCATGCGGTCCCGTTTCTATCACCACCAGTCTGAGCCTGAAACACACCAGATTATTTTTGCTCACATGCGGTTTGGCCGCCCATTCTCCCATGATGCACTGGGTTGCTCTGACCTTAATGTGCTGACCGTTTGGCCAAGAGTTGAAAGAAGTTTCTTTCTATTTTTTTTAAAAAAAAAACACTATTATTTATTATCAAAATTGCTAAAGTACTTGTGTCAATTCACTGCACTTCAGCCTTATACTTAAAAAAATATGAGCAACATTTTTATTTATTTATTTTTTACTGTAAAATATATTCAAATGGACTCTGTCACATTCCAGGAAGAGCTTTCTCTCTCTCTCTCTCTCTGTTTATTTATCAGTAGTTGATAAACTGTCAATCAGAATGTGAGCGGCTTCTCATGCCTACAATTACTCCACCTGTGGAAGAGAGAAAAAAAGATAATTCTGAATATTTAAAAAGAGAGAGGCAGACAGAAAAGGGAAGAGCCTTGAAATCATTCCGATTTTGACTGCCATGTTCTGAATAGTTGCCCAAACTGGAAATCACTCTCTTCAATTAGCCAGTTGGACTGCCAAGGAAGACAAGCAAGTGGCCTGTGAAATTATCTTGTAACCCAATTCCACAACTTTGGAATGGAGTCTGAAACTACAGAATAATTTATGTGGCAGACGGGTCAGCGGTGGTTCACCTTGAGGAGAGCATCTGTCTTGCGAGCCTCCTCGATTTGCTTCTCCTTCCTCTGGTGGCTAAAGTTGTTTTTTTTTTGTTTTGTTTTTTTCCTCCTGTCTTCCTCATGTGCAGCATTGGTCATGATCCAAACGCAGTGATGTCATGGGACAGTGGTAGCCATAAACAGTGAAATGTTATCCCAGCTTTGCAACACTGCACACGCTCTGATGCTTTCTCTTAAAAACTGGGATCTTTTGAAAACAAAGTGTTAAACAGATAAACGAGCAGCGATTATTTTCATGTCAAACATGTTTAACACACACAATAACCTCACGAGTAGAATCCCACTGAAACCTTTTACAAGGTTACAAATGAAGCAGCCCCCACCCACCCTCAAAACACACACACACACACACACACACACACTGTAAAATTACCATGTTAAACATCCATAAATAGCGTTTACTGGCCATATTAGGAACCCAGCACCAAAATCAATAATGATTTGTGGTAAGTGCAACAACACAGTGAGAGAGGAGAGTCAAATTGCCAGCTGAAGATTAATTTAACGCCACTCCTAAATCCTCTGAGACTGGAGCTTGGTTCTTCTGTGCTGTTTCTGAGCCCCAGTGGCTTGTTTGAAGCAGACTTTGATTGACAGGTACAAATCTGTGAGAGGAAGAGAAAGCTTTTTTTTTCTCTTTTTTTTTTTCTCCACTGCTCAGACCAGATGGTTGTGATAATTAACATGATACTGTTTCCATCGCAAGGGAAATCACTGACACAAGGTTGGTCATATTAATAGGTTAAGGTATACTGTAGGCTGTGGGGATGCAGCGCGGTGCACTCACATAATCTGATTACAGGGGGGAAAGGTTGATTTAATGTGCTAAATCATTTGATTAGAACTGCCAAGTCACATTTGGGGGATGCCATTCAGTGTCAGGAGCAGTGGAGGTGGGCTTTTTGGTGGTTTCATTATGGTCATTAAAACATAAATTTAAAAAAAAAAAAACAATATTTAAATCTCCACCTTATTGGTCCCCCCAGAATTCTTGTCTGTCACCTGGGCCCGTCTCATTTAAAGCTAAAAAGAATGTATATTTTTGATTAACAATTTAAAATAGTAATAATAATTTGTGTGCTGCTGGTGCAGTTAATGTTACTGGCAGTTATTAGCAGAAGTGTCACAAGCAATCCCTGAGACTTTACTTTAAATCTAAGCAAATTCTACCATTTTTGTGTCAACAAGCATGTTGCTGTATTCCAGGTCCCAAAATCACACTTTATACCCTTAATAAGTCAAAATTAAATTAAATTAAATGATGAGACACAAAATGTTGTGGGGTGTGAGACACAAAAATAAAACCACCCTCTGATGAAACTTGCTTAATAACTAGGAGAAAAAAGCAAAGTTTTTGAAAGGTTGCAGCCAAATAATAAGTGAATTGCTAAATTGCTCTAAAGTGGTGGAATTCATTGTAGTTATGGCAAACATGAGGCCTGTTTGGGTCTGTTTACCATACATGCCATTCTCTTTTCTTTTTTTTTCCATTTGTCTCTCTGTCACTTGTGATGACTCACCAAAAACAGGTCCTCTACAAGATCTTTATGTTTATGGTTAAGGGTCAAAATAAAGTAAAAGTAGGTTTCAAATTTTAAAATGAAGAAGCTCTAAGACAAGGACGTTAAAGGGCACTTCCCCCCAAAAATAAAGTGCAGCCACCTTTCTGCAGAAACAAGCAACTGCAACTGCAAAGGCATAATGCCCTACCCCTTTAAATTTTCATACACTCCCTGAATGCATGTGACTGCATCGCAACAAACTTACTATACAGCAGTTAAGTTTAAAATGCTATTTGTGTGCAGTAACTTGACCAGGTGTTCACAGTTGTTAAAAAAAAAATCAGTGTTATCCTAGTATTGTGTTAATTTTACGACAGCTTCCAATAGAATTATTGCCCCAATAACAGCTGCAGTCTTATGCTGTTTTTAAATGAGCCGCTGTACTGACTGAGTAATATCACGGGGAGTCTGGCATGACAAATTACTAGGTTGATTTCTTTATGGGATCACACATGTCCAGTGGCACTGGGAGTGACAGCCGTCATGTGGATAGGAACTTGCTCCTTAAAGAGCAGCCTCAGCAGCTCAACTTGGACATCAGTGTTATGAGTTTGCTGTGGTGTCACCCTCTGGCTGTTGGGGATTGGTTTGTCTCGCGAGGA
The DNA here is from genome assembly GCA_024447675.2 of Pterophyllum scalare. NCBI lineage: Eukaryota > Metazoa > Chordata > Actinopteri > Cichliformes > Cichlidae > Pterophyllum > Pterophyllum scalare. The sequence continues at coordinate 20,795 of JAMQGT020010522.1, forward strand.
AGTGAGCCCGCACGCGCGCCCGTGTGTGTGTGTGGTTTTAGAATGATGTGTGGTGGAGGGTTGGTTTGGCACATATAAAGTAACTTTATGTTTGTGTGTGTGTGTGTGTGTATATATATATATATATATATATATATATATATATATACATATATATATATATATAGCAAAGCTTGTTGGTTCTTATTTTGTTTTGCACAATATTCCAGGATAGTTTTTTCTTGTTCTCTTCTTTCCTTAAAATGACCTGCATGCAGCTCTGCAGCGCTGACATCTACCTTCTAAAAGAAAAGAATCTGTAGGATAACAATATAAATCTAAAAGCAGTTTTCTGTTACACTTTCACTACAGTATGAGTGCAGTGTAGTGTAGTATCAGTACACAGAATGCAGCTTAGAATGCATGCATGCCTGATTTGAAGTTTTTTTGGACACTTCTTTAGTAACTACGACCTTTTCCATGATGTATTTTATCATAATTGTGGATTTGTCAAAGCATGTGACTAATGAAAGTCAAACTCCAGTTGGACTGTTTATCAGTGTCTGGCTGGGTTAGCAAAAACTCAGCCCCCTCACTTTGTCCCCTTTTTCAAAATTCTCTAAAGCTTGTTGTTTATCACAGCGATGCACACAGGCCACTGAAGTAATGTTAAATGTTAGCCTGTGCATATAATAACTGTCTAGACAGTATCATACATCTAGTTTGCAGTTCAAGACCAGTGTTGTTGGATCATTGCAGCTAAATGCTGCCAACCTCAAATCAGCTGTGTGTTTGCTGACACTTCCCATTCCCCCTGCGACAGATGACTTCAATCACTCACTCGTGCTGCGAGACAGAATCAGCCTGTTCTGAGCAGGCGTGTTATGAACAGGCTCTAGCTATAAAATTGGGCTGTTGTTGTTGTCCGTCCTGAGTAAAATGCTGGTGCTGATGCTGGTGCTGGTTGTGGCTGAATGCTCCAGCTCTCCAGCCACCCCCATCCCACCCCATCCATCCAGCCAGCAGCTCCAGCAGCAGCGAGCAAACAGATGTCTGAGAGAGTGCCCACTCCGCTGGCCGAGCTGCCAAAACCACCCGCAGCCCTGGAGGCCTTAGCGCCAGCACTTTCCAGGGAGGCTTCACTCTTCGTACCTCTATCCAGTGCCCCCCACCCCCAGTCTTCCGTTTACCAGGGAGATATACTATACTGTGCAGTTTGCTTTGAAACAGAGCAGGCAACAGAACGACAAAAAAAAAAGATGGAACCTTCAAAAAAGAAAGAAAAATTGAGGGGGGGGGGACAGCAATCAAAATGCCACACAACCGTAAAGCATTTTACGAGTACACCAAAACATTAAAGTCTAGGGAAGTGATGAAAATACTAAAGAGGGCGGGATGAACAAACTTTGCTCCTCCCATTGGGAGTGTGTAAATCTGTAAATAAAGGGGTTTTTGTAGAGGAGGAGGAGGAGGAGGAGGAGGAGGGAGACAGAACCACAGGGTAGTATATTCTTCCTGCTAATCTCAGTGTATTTTTTTTATGTGGTCAAAAGCTGAGATTGTGACACCTCCAGGGGATAACCGGCAAGTCTTTTATGGATTAAAATCATAAATATCTGTTCTCGTTTAAAGCAGGTTTGTTTCTAAAAAAAAAAAAAAGGAAAAAGAGATGAAGAATAGGGTTGCATTATTAAGAGACTAGGAAAAGTTATCTGAGGGAATGCAGCCTGTGGAATGAACCAGTGAGCGAGTGAATGAATGAGTGACCCTCTCACATCAACCCCAAAAGTGACCATTAATAATTTCTCATGATATGCATGAGAAGTTATAGCATCTCATTTTATGCTACAAAATTGTGTTTTTAAAACGATCGTCATAAATATATTATTAAAATGAAACATGAGGGAAACTGATTTAAGGTCGCTGGAAATATTCTTTAAGTTTGAAAGTTTGAACGAGTAATTCTGAAGGAATATTTCTCACATTTTTAGAAAACGCCTGAATGATACAAACAGACCTACCAATTAATTTTGAATAACAAATGTCTCATTCCTGCAAAATAGATAAAATATTTTCTTATCCTTGCATCATGCTAACAAGTATATATATTATACAAGCCAAATAATAATAATAATAATAATAATAAATAAATAAAGGCAGCACACTCAAAAAAAAAGTAAAATAATTAATAGTCACATCTTCAGGAATTTCTTTCCCACAACCACATTCATAAACCTGTGGCACGGACACAGGAGAACTTAAGAGGAAAAACTAATAAATCATGCTCGGGTTATTCATCTCTAAATGAAACAACTGCTATAATTTTTGATCATCTGTATGCCAGAACATTTCATTTCATGAAGAATGACCCTCTCTTCAACAATTGAAGCCTTGACTTTCCTCAGCTCCCACGTTCGTTTCTTCCCTTGAATATTTTTAAATCTGTCGACCTCAATGTCCAGCTCCCAGCTGTGCATCTAAAAGTCTTTGTATTTGAATTTTCAGCTCAATCTAAAAAAAAAAAAAGAGGGGGGCCATTCATTGAGAGTCTGTTGATGTTTGAAAGTCTGTCATATTAATCTTTAATATTAGCAGGAAAAAAACACAGCTGTTCTATGTCCATAATCAGTCAATATGTGCTTTATTACAGTTCACAGTAGTCCATGATTCAAACCAGCACTGTTTGCAAGGCAGAGGTTTGTATACCAAACGTCCAAACGACAAATTTCCCACTTTGCACACGAGCTCCTCGTGTGCTTTGGCATCTTGTGATTTAGTGTTATTCATTTTTATGAGGTCAAGTAAATTACATTTGATATGTGCAGTTGATTCCTCCTTTTTTCCTACGTGTGCACGAGTAACTGTAGACTCACATCTGAACGCAGCATTATAATACAGTCTGTTGATGTATTTTATAAGTGTGTCTGCTGGTTTATTACATATGCAGAGGCATCAGTGCACAGCAAAATGGGGGAAAAAAAAAGAAGCATCAATATATTCAGAGAAAGGCAGGCCGTAGACAGCTCAGAAAATAAATCTACATCTGCCAGGCTCCATGCAAACAGCAGAGCCACCCTTAATGGTGAAACCATCGATGAAAACAGATAAAAATATTAAATATTCAGACACTCCTTTCATGCAGTATCAAAAGCGTCCAGATGTGGGAAGCTGAAGTTGTTATCATGAAGCCAACGACAGGCATTGAAAGAAATTCCTCTGAATTTCCAACCATATAAAAGTATTTTATGGCATGCAAATAAATGGTAATTTTTTGACTATGGAGGAAAAAACATGCCAATAAACCCTATCATTTGGGACTATAACTCCACAAACAGGAGACACTTTCAATTTGCTTTGCCTGTCTCCCCGCGTTAGATGCTTGCGATTGCCGCGAAATTAATCCATTTAACAATCTGTGGCTTAAATTTGAGGATTTCCAGTTTTTTTAGAATATCAATAAGTTCCAATTGAAGAGAGGATTCTTTTGCAATTCAGGCATGTGCGGGCGATAACGGCAGAGTTGGCATGAAGAGAGGCAAAGATGGATTAATTATGCAGAGAACATGGAAATTCTGCTTATCATCGCTTAGCAAAGGAGCCCAGCTCACATAATCAGAAAACGAGGATGAAAAAAAAAAAAAAATAACAATGCAATGGCACCTTCCAGCCCATCATCTTACAAGTTAGATTTTTCCTGTAATTAAAAAGTAACATACAATTAAATTCATATCTCATATACAGACTATGAGTGGGTGTATACGAGTATTAAATAATTGCATGGGGATATAAGGACTGAAGTTTAAAAAAAAAATGGATGGAGAAAGAAATTTTAAAAATCTTGTTTCGCAGGGGGATGGTTCCCCTGGGTTGGATTGAACTACTTAGAAACTGCAAACTTAAATTATCTTTGGAAAGCAAACAAAGACAAAGGCTAAATAGGGAAGACAGAAACCGCTGTATATTTACTTACTTGTGTTTTTTTTGGAGACACGCTCTTGGTGCATTTTGCAAACAAGAATAATAACGTCTAAAGGCAGTTCTAGCAAATCCCCTCTGAGGATGCATGATATGGAAAGATATACGCTTGCATTTTTTTTGTTTCTCATTTCATGTCGTCTCCAGATTTCGCCATTGAGCGTTACAGGATGTCGAGGAGCTGCGTTCAGCCTGCCAGCTCTGTGAGGAGCAGCTACAGTCATGTGTGCTGGGCTTAGGCTTGCATTTCTCTTATTCCTTCAAGAGAAGCTGATTAAACTGTTAATGTTGTGCAGCACTTACGAAGAGATGAGAGGTTTAAAACCTGCTTTTCTGGGACACCTCTGTTTTAAGGAAAGCATGGAGGTCAGAGGTTAATGGTTAATGGCTGTGTGTGCGATGCAGATGACTCTATAAGTGGTGCCCCCTCACATGATCAGTCTTTCTAAGATCTCTGCAGTGAGTGTTACACGCTCTTCTTCTTGGTTTCCGATGTTGTGTTTGAATGTTGGGTTTACATAGGAGCCCTGAAAAAATCGTACATAATACATTCTGCAGACGCGTCTGCTTTATTTCAGGTCAGCGCTGAGTCAGCAGTTACATTTCAAAGTCAAAGGGGAAGAAGTATAGCACAGTAAGTATGTATATAAAAAGATTCAGGCTCACTCCAGCTTTTGTTCCATAATTGTTCTGTCAAGTGCTTTTAGTAAACCATAAACTCCAGCTCCTCAGGCATCTCGCCCCCATCGTGACTTTTCGGATGATCCCGAGAAGCCGATCCCTCGAAACTTCTTGAATCAGGCTTTTATTTTTCTTCATCCGAGATAGCTTTCCAGTTCACTTGCAGATTGCGGCAGCCTTTCAGATGGCACACCTGTTGCTTGAGACTTGATTTCGCTTTTTGATCAGAGGGCCCTTTGACAAAAGCGGGAGAAGAAGAGGCTGAAGAAGAGGCAGAGGCAAGAGAAAAGATCCTTATCGAATGCTCTCCTCCGGACAATGAATTTTCCCCACCATTCAAATGTATCTTCAGAATGCTTGAGTGATTCATTACAGCAGATTCTGAAGTGTGACAATGGACCTCAGAAATGAGTGATGCTATCTTTTTGCTGATTTCATTTCCCTGATCCTCCTTATCCCTCTGGCCTGTGTACCTCTATTAATTAGAAAGTAGGGATTTCCACTCATCAACTGATGGGTTTCATGCTCTGCTCTGTCACAAATCTCCTGTCCATGCTATCTCTCTCCTTCCAACCCGTGGCTGCCTTGGAATGTACATGCTCCGCTCCGGCTTCAATCTCAGCGGCAAGTCAGGGTGGCTTTGGCGATTCATAAATATTTATAAACCGATTAAGAAAGAATAATAAAGTTATAAGACAGTGGTTGGTTACCCTTGAACAGTACAATGGATGACTTCCTTAGGAGAATTGTGATCAAATGTGCCTTTTGCTGCCAGAAATGATTCTTTTTGCTATTTTGAAGGCAGAAACCGTGTGTTTATTAATGTATTACTCACTTGAGCAACCTCATAAAGCAATTAGTAATATGAAATTTATAATGATTAGCTGCCAAATGATCAGAATGTTCATAAATATGCAAAGTGCAGCGGTTAAAGCAAAGCAGAATTAAGATGACAGACAAGGACACTTTAACCCCCGTGCGTTGTTGACAGTGACCTCATTGTTTGCGGCACTGCTAATTATGTAAAGGGATCGTTATCGTTAAAAAATTGGGGGTTTGTTTACTACGAGCTATTGAAACACATTGAATTGCATGGCAACTTTTCACTTTGCGACAAAAAAAGTGGCAAGTTATGGAAGTGAGCATGAAGCATTGTTACCACATGTGAATCAGGTGGTGACTGTTTACATTTCATGTTTTAGGGGCTTTGCGGGAACAAATATGCATTCCTTTTATTGCCCTACAAGCAGCGTCTGAAAATAACTTTTTGACTCACTGGCCAAGGGGACTAGGAGATTAAAAAAAAAAGAAAATCACCAGCCAAGCATATTTTTAACCAGCTAAAACAGCGAGTAGCCTTTTTGTGTTGTATAAACTTCTATTTATGATATAATGTAAAATTAAAGCTGAGGCAAGATCACAATTTGAAGCTAAATTATTTCAGCATAGCTCAAAGGCTAATTGATTTAAGGCTGAATGCATGAATTCTTGAAACTGTGCTAAACATTCTCTCTATTAAATGCACAGAAGCGTGAGACATAAAAGTAAATATAAAGATTTTGTATTGCTTGAAATCATTTTGATGAACCTAACCCTGTTCCCCATACCATAGGCGCTCTCGCCCTAAGGATGGTTGCAGAGTACGGGGCGGGTCGGGATCAGAGGACGAAAGCGGGGCACGCAAGATTGACAGCAAAAAGCAGCAGAGACTTTAAGCATAAAATTTTTTCACTACTATTTTAGTACAAACATTTACCTGCCAGTGCACACCCGCACCTTCATCCACCTGGTGGGGAGTTTGGGTAACTAGACCTAGAGAAGCCTAACTCCCTGTTATACCTCTGAGGGACAAACTGTTAATAAAAACTGAAATCCACACTAACAAATTTTTAATTTGAGGAGGATGTTGCTGTTTCTTTAAAAAAAAAACCCCCCCACAAGATTAGGAAAAGTGATCAAGTGTCAGCAAAAGAGTGTTTTCTGAGCTCTTTAATTTAGGAATGTCTCCAGGATAGCAAACAGAATATTAGGGATAATTTATGGGAGCTTTATTGGCTTTTTAAAAAAAACACTGTATTGGTTATTATAACTAAGATCCATGTCTTAGCTGTGGCTGTTATCTAGAATTATAGGAAATAAACCCCAGTGTATGATATGCATTTCATTTGAGCTCGTCAGCCTTCAGTAGTTAATTGGGATTTTGAAAATGTGACAAATCTCAGGACAGTGGTTATCGCCTGCTACAAAACAGCTCATAAAATAAAAACAGCATTCACGAGAGAGGGGAAAAAGTTCTCACCTGAAAAATAAAAAGGCTTTTTGCCATCAAAGTGAAAGACACATTGCACAGCTCCCAAAGTACCTTTTGCTAAGGTTTTTAGGGACAGTCTGACTCTTGAAAGTGCCATTAATTATTAATGATACCCAGCACAGCTGAAATGGCCAATTTCCCTGTTGTCTCTATGACTGGAAGGGTGCTTGAGGGCGAAGACCTGCAATTAGCTGTTATATGTGGGTGGCCATTCTAGACAGCATCAACTCTTGTTAGTAGCATGACTGCAGAGGAAAGGAGAATGAACCCCAAGACTAATTATCCTTTCCCTTTCCCTTAAATATGAAGACATTAAAGTTGATTAGTCTTTCTAATTAGGTTATGCTTTTTGATACCACTTATGTTTTTTGCTTCTGGCTTTTAAGTATGATAATCTCTCTCTCTTTTTTTTTTTTTGCATACTTGCCTGCAAAGTTATTCCATTGTACTGCCATCACAAAAGTCAGAATAGGAGCACGTACAGGAAAGGTCTATCCTTTCTGTCTTTATTCCAGTTGGTGTAATAAATATGTAATAAGCTGTTTTCCTGTTTAAAAAAATAAAAAGTCATCTTTTTTTTACGCTTATTTTGCCAAAGTATGTGATGTCTCTTTGGAACAAAGGAACCGTAGGTCGACTTGTACGTGCACTGGGTTTACAGAGAAGTGAAACCACAAGAACCACTTAACCCGAGATGCTGCTTTCAAATAAGAGCTAAATCTGATAGCCAACTCCTCTCCCCCTTTTGCAACAGCACACAAGGACATGACTGGGCAGAAAAAGGAGAGTCCTCATCTGTAAGATTAGGTTTGGCAACTCTACGCCTCTCCTCTGGATGTCAGATCAGCAGAGTAAATTATATTGAGATCCTCTCTCAGAGATGACAGATGAAATCTGTCTCTTTGGGCTTGACGTGGAGCTGCAGGTGATACATGATATGTGATAAGGCAGTGATGTCACGGCCGCAGGTGGCTCGCTCTTCCCTCCCCCCCCCCATGTCCCTTCTACTTGTGTGTAAAATGGCAGCACTGTGAGCGGCTCACAGAGAACTTTTATCTCTCCCCATCTGTGTGGTCTCAGGCGCGATGATCTTGGACTCCAGCCATCTCAACCTTCATGCCATTTAAGAAAAAAAAAAGGAAGGAGGGAGAGGGGCGACAGGAGGGCGAGAATCTGTAGTGGAGAGGAAAGGGAGTGGGGGTGGAGAGAAGGCTGCTGTGTGATCCAGCTTTTGAGTTTCAGGGCAAGCGAGTAGCTGTCTGATATACTTGTTTTGTGTAGCATATATCTATATACTACATCTCATTTAAACAAACATCATCAGAACTGTATTTGTAAATGAAAATAGCACAAAAGTGCATCAGCTGGTTGTACAGAACATGGCATGAAAACAAACGAATGGCACAAACAGGAACCATTTCCACAAATAGAACAATTTAGTTTGTTGGCCACATGTAACACAAAGAGTCTCTTTAGACGTCAATAATCATGAATCTAAATGCAGTGCTAGCTGCCCATTCCTGCAATATGTGTCAGTCTGAGTCTTACTGTAGTTTTGCTGTAACAAATAAATATACTATAAATCAAATTTAACCTTACAGCACATAAATTATTTATATGCGATGTAAGGTTAAACTGGATAGAGTATTAAACTATAGATCAATCTATAGAGCATTTAAACACAAAGCCGTGACACCAGGAGTGCAGTGGGTTGTGGCCAAGCTGATAACGAGGCCCTTGCCAGCTTACCAGTGTTTGTCGCTTCTGTGCATTATTTAAATAGTTTTTCCTATATTTTAGCTGATTTATTTGAGTTCAGTTGTGTTAATTAATTGAGCTGTTCACATACCACCTAGCAACTACCCCCAGGTGTAGAAGTACCCCGCTTGGAAATCAGCGCTTTAGAGAGTCAAACATCTAAGTTAGAAACCTAAAAATCTGCATGCGTTTCCCCCTTTTGCATTGAAATAAGATATGAAACCCAAAAGGAGCAATCAAACAATATGATTTTTCTTTTTTTAAGTCAAGTTAAGTTGGCTAATGGGTTCACTCAGAGCTGGAACACAAGGGAGGATATTTTCTTGCCAAGCCTTCCTGAACGAACAGGTATGCCTGTAGTTTTTTGATAGGGACATCTTCACGCTGCAGACACTGAGTGGAGCTTCAAGGAGTTATCATTTTGAAATGAGGAAAAGTAAATATATGTTGCTTGTCAATAATTAGGATTGCCTTGCCTTTTGTTTCTATGCAGCAACTATGTATGTTGTTGTCAATGTGCCATTTTGGACTCAGCTGCACTTCAGAGATATAGAGGCTGGGCATGTTGTCTTCCCTGTATTGTGATATTACAGCTTGGCACAGTTCTCTCATGTTAATGGATAAACACTGGCTAACAGTATATCAACTCTCAGGTTGTGAATGTTTATACAAGGAATGCCTTTAATATGGACTATAACATCAAATATTGTTTAAAGGTTACTCCATACAGTAACGCTAGAATTTAATTAAATTCTACGATTGTCTGAGCAACATGAGGCAGGAGGGCAGCTCTAAAGCACAACATGCAGCTAAATAGCTTTGAACTACAGATAGTTTACATTAATTAAACTGGATTGCAAGTTGTTTAATCAATTTCAGAGCCCCAAACGGTGACAATCAACTGCCTTCAGTTGTCACATGTGCACGTGCACATGCAAATATGCATGGATATGAGTGTGCATGTGACAGAGTGTGGTCAAAAAGAGATGAAAACGAAAGCATTTGTCTGTTTGCAATGCTACTAGCGGTGCAGGCGTATAGGGTCTCACTAATTAACCTCAACGTTGATAATGTGCTTAATTACTTTATATTGTGATTTAGTTTCTTCCTAGAGGTTATTCTCTCTTTCAGATTGCAGAAATAATCTTACATGCCTCAAAGGTGTTGAGCGGAGAATGCAATGCCCCAGTGAAACGCCGGTGCGAGCAGGCATCTGTGGATAGACTTTGTGATTACCACCACATTGACATCAATGGAAAACGTTTGACACCTGGCCCAGAGAGAGGGCAGCATCAGGGCTGCAAGAACTTTGATTAAATGAAAAAAAAAAGAAAAGATGACAAGCATAGTCGAGGGGGAAAACTTGATGTAATTTTGTCTGATCACCACACTAGCCCTGTGTCCTATCAGGCAGAGGACCTCTCATCACCTTTAAATTTCTCTGGGCTCATGAAAAGACCAGACACAGGTTTGATAAAAAATGAAAGGAAAAAAAAAAAAACTATGGCAACACAAAATGGGGTGAAATGAGACTCTGATCCTCTGCCTTTTGATATCTGGTGGAGTCACTATGCAACAATTTACTTAGTAGTACAATTTTAAGTCCTTTGAATTTGGATTCATGCAGACCTGCAGAGAAGAAGGAGGTGAGGGAAGGAATACAGTACACTGAACTACAGTATACTGAACTAAAAGGGAAAAATAAAAAGCAAGCATACCATATCAGTGACATTTTATACTGTACAGACTTTACAAGAGCACGCGAGCTTTACACATTCCAAAAATGGAAACGACTGGCAGTAAGGACAAATAAAAATCAGTTTGTATTATGTTTACAGTGTCCCAGAACTAAATGTAAAGGAAACATGAATTAACTTCAGTGTGGTTTAATTATAGAAGAGTGCATTAAAAATGATCGCAGTACTGGAAACTGAGGAAAATCTGCTGAATACACCTTCCTCCGGTAATGACATGGGATTGTTCATAGATAACGGCACACACCTGCATCTCCTCCTCCCTTCACGAGCACACACACACACACACACACACACACACGTACGCTCGCTCACCTCCCCCTCTCTGTTTGTTTTGTTTTGGGCAGTGAGGATAACACCTGCCTCTTCCCAGTTAATGGTCTTTTTTAATTCATGGCTCAAACCCATTTAAAGGCAAACCCTTTCACAATTTGCTTAATTTCTGATGTCATTTCCACCCTATAATTACTGTTCTCTCCCTCACATTTATCAGTCAGTGTACCTGCAATGAAAATATAAGACCTTGACACCACTTTTGCAGAATCAAAATACTATTTAATTTGATGTCTTTGGCCGTCAAACAACATTGTTCGAAGGACGTAATTAGGACAAATTTATCTTCTTTTTTTTTATTTTGGGGATATTGCCAAGACATGTGGGACCTTTATGATAAGAAGGGGAAGAAAACGTTTGAACACCGCTGCCCAGTATCTCGTGGTTATTGTGAATGGCTTTCTGTAAAATTAATGGTGTGGAGGGGAGGAGGTGGGGGGGAGAGAAGGAGGATGGAGGGGGGGGGGTTGCAGTGTGGCCATAGTAAAACAGGATGCAGATGTGGTTACAGGGCATCCAGGTAAGGAAGCAGTCATTTCCTAAACACAGTGCGGATACACACACACACACACACACACACGCACACGCACGTGCACGGTGTAAATGCAGGAGGCAAAATAGGAATTTGGATCTTTGTCATTGTGTAATATTCCCACCGTTCTGTCTTTTGTGATATTTGCATTTTGACCCACTTTGCTGTTCTCACAACACGCTGATATAGTTTTTTAAATGTTTTTTTTTTCAAATATGAGCTCGCTCTGCTTGATGCCTAATATCACTCCTTTTTAGAATCCGAATCCAAAAAAAAAAAAAAGCATAATGAAATGTCCATAAAACGGTCTTTGTATTGCGTGTATTAAAGTTGATTAATCAAGGCAACAATAATGTAAAACATCTTCACCTCCTCCTAACACTTGCACTTGTTTACTTCCCCAGGACTTCAATGGACTCCACTGATCTATATGCACATGAGGAGGAATATGTGCAAGACAACTGCTCCCAGCAGAGTGAAAAATTACTCTTGGGGGACAAACAGATTTTTGTGAGGTTGTTCTGCTTCTGTGTACAGCCAGATTTCCTGTACACAACCTGTTATATGTTATGTTGTCAAGACTGATATTTTTTTTTCTGCCGCAAAGGAAAATTAATTGCGAAGAGGGCCGAGAATTTGTTTTCATATTGGCTTGGTGGAGCTCAGTGCCAGGATGGAGGAGGACAGCTGTGGGGGAAGGCTGGCCGACCCGCTGCCTTCTGCCTCTCCCATGCCTAGCTGCACAGAGTCTGTGACAAAACAAGCCTCCAGGAATACTGGGCAAACACAGAGCCTCTCAGTGGGATCCGCACTATTTCCTGAGAGTACCACAGCCAAAAAGCTTCACACTTCCAATACTGCCTTCTCTTCTTTCTCTAAATTGAATTGTTGCTTCCGTATCTCATCAAAGATATGGAAAAGTCGTGATCAGAAAATGCCTGTTCAGTCAGTGGCTTGCAAATAGGAGCGTCACTCAGGCAAGGAGGTGAAATTGCAAACAAACATGTTCTTTTAAAACGCTTTGGCAACTTGCAACGAGAAATAAGGTCAAGCATGTTGTAAGTGATTCCACCTCTTCTCAATCTCCGTGTGCTCTCACTGTACGAGGCTGTTGAGGCTCAGCCAGGAGAGATAAGTGAGATAGTGGAGGCTGAGGTAGGAACCATTTTCACACTGCCACAATTACAGCAACCGTCATTACATTGCTCACTCTTAGTCAAATACAGATAGAAGCCCCAAAAAATTATGCGCAGGCTAGGAGGAGAAAGTGGCTCACTTCTGTTTGCTAAATTAATCGCTTCCTAAATGGCTCCAGGCCAGGCAAAGTTAACATTTGCAGTTTCAAAGGTTTTCAGCGCTTGCAATGAGCCATGAAATTACTGCATGCCGTCGAAAATGGCAGCTGATGAAAAGCCCAAGGAGCAGGTCCCACAGGCAGAGAGAGCTTGGAAGTGAAATCTTAAACACAAAGTCTCATTTCTGATTCGGATCATGGTGAAATTCAGAACCAAAACTCGGAGAATGACTGAGTCCGTGTCCGAAAGCAGGACAGGTTGTGACAAGACAGATGACAAGCAGCTGTTTGCGGCCTGGCAGACTTGTCCATGGGTCCGAGGAGGGGAGCGGAGCGCAAAGGTTGGGCTGAAGGAGCGTAATGATGATGTTGAGGTGCTCAGCTGCAGCCAAAACGGACTGACCCAAATTAGGTTTGATTAAATCACAGGAGTGACGCTGCAGTTCTGCAGACATCATTAACATCAAAATTATTATGGCGGAACAGTTTGGCTCAGCTGCTAGAACACTTCCATTTGCATACTGACTGAAATAAGCTATGAGCATGTCCAATTACATCTGAAACACAAAAGAGCTACTTTAGAATCCGTTGGTGCTCCGCTTTACCTTTGTTACATCTTTCAGGATTTGCTCACGACGTGCCACAGTCTCAAAAATAGGAAACATTTCAGCGGGATAATTTTACCTGAAACAGCCCATGGGACACATTTAATACCAGCATTTCCTTCCAAAAAATGAGATTTAAGTGCAGCAAAAAATAAATATTATCTCATCATTAACACGTTACGATCAGATTTGCCAATTTCTTGACTTTTGATTCCACAAATTCCTGTGTAGCTGGGTAAAAACATACCTCTGCTCCTACTGTGCCTGGGATTTCTACCTCTTCCCTGCCAGAAAAAAAAAAAAAAACCCTCCCCCACATATCAATCTGCAATCATAGAGCCTAGCGGACACTTTGGATTGGAGAAACTTTGACCTATTTTTCAATATTGGAGTGACCAACCAATTTAGGAGCCAATTTGACTTTTTTTTTTTTTTTCATTAAGCATGTGTGACATGAAATTAGATCCTCAGTTAGTTGATATCTGGAAGAGTTGGAAGATAATCATTTGATGTCCTGTGTGTGTCTCCTAAAAGAGTGATAGTCTGCATACTCTCAGGCTAAAAATACTCACCTCAGAATATTTCTTATTTAAGTCAAATCCAAGGAATGGCATGCCAGCTGTAATGTTAAATTAATTTTGTATGATTTGGTTAAAAACAGGGGGGAAACTCTTTGCGAAGACATCACTTATTACTGCTAATAGAATTTCTGAGTATGTTTATCTTGCTGTTCATGTATTAATGACATTTAAATATGTTATGCCTCCACCATGAAACATTAAATACTCTATTGTTGGGTCAAATTTGGAGTGAGAGAGAAGAGGTTGGTGTTTATAAATGAGAGCTTAATTAATTAAAGAATGCATTACATTTTAATGGCGAATTGTTAACACGCGCTGTAGCCTCATTAATATGTGCCCCATGGGGATTTCAATGCCATCATTTCACCAGCAACCTGCTGGCTGCAGGTCCTGTGGCTATTTTATGGTGCTGGAGATTGATGGTTGACAAAGCAATTAATCACACGGAGGGACAACCATCCCCACAGTGGGTGCAGCAGCAGGACGAAAGATTGCTTAATTTTTATTTATTTTTTTAACAGTGATGAGCTAATGCTGTATTTTATTGTACAGTTGTAAATAAGTTCAAACGACTAAAATCTGAAATCGATGTTTACGCAAGAAAAGCTGATCGACTCATTGAAATATGAACACAATAATGCCAAGCTGAGCTGGAAAAGGGTTTGAAAACACAGGAAGTGCGGTTCGGGTGTTCTTAGTCATTAATATAGATATTAAAAGTGTTTATAAAAGGTAAGTTCACCCCACTTAGAGATGGAAAAATATGACCAGTGTTATTTGCACAGCTTTTTTAGATAATACTGTGTAATATAATAAGACAACAGTAACGTGTAACTGCTATTTGTGTAATGTTTCTTCTTGAATTTCCCCTCCAATAGATTCCTGCAATTTTAGCTCATGAAAAAGGGAAAGTATTTCCAAGTCTACCATAAATAGTTTTGTAATACAGCAGTGATGCTGCAGGGACAGCCTCACAGCATGTGCAAACATGTTAACATGAACATAACAATGCCATGTTGACTGGCCAAAGGGCTTACTAGTCTCTGCGCCTCTTGAATAGTGTTGTTTAAAGCTTGTCCCTGAACCCAGTTGCTCTGTAGACGCCATTTTCCTCTCCTTTCACTCCTAATTACCATAGCCTCTCCAGAAAGTCCTCTGTTGCTCCATCTGTCCCCTCAGCCACTGACAGAGATGCTCTAATCACCTCACATAGCAGGGCTCACATGGGAAAAGACTACACCAACCACCATACTGTCTCAGATATAGAGCCTCTGCTAGATGCCAATACCTCACAGGGGGTAAGCTATAAACACTGGCCGCAGCCTTGTATGGGATATGTTCAGCGATGTGCGCTGAAATGGAACCATTTCATGTTACAGATCTCCCACACAGTCCGACAACACTGATGCCAAATGGGGTTTTGTATGAAGTATATGTGACATATGCTGAGTGCACCGACAGTCCATCAGTGGCTCTTACATCAAAATGACATTCGAGGGTTGAAGCTCTGTTTTTTTTTGTTTTTTTTTTGGAAGGATATGGCAAGTTTACATTAAGCTACATACTGACATGAAATATGACTTGGAAGGGAAAACACGTTTTAATGTTCAAGACTATCAGAAAAATGGATCAAATTGAGAGAGAGGAAGAGAGAAGAGCAGCTTGTAATTGGAAAAAACTTTATTTTCAACCCTGCATGTGTTCTAAAGCCATGCCTCCACAGATCCATGTATTATTTAATCTTATTCTGTATGCCCTGCAGCTTCATATCTCGCCCTCCTTGTATTTGATTCTGTTATTCTCACCCAGGTTGACACTTCCTGACTTCTCATTTTTGCTTTACCCCCTTCTCGATGACTTTCATGTGTTCTTTTGTGGGGTGCTGCAAGTTTCCTCCAGAACTTTTCCTAAAGCAAAAAAAAAAAAAAGAGAGAAACTTTCCGGTTCTGCCAGAAAGCCTTCTCATCTTGGCGGAGGAGCAGCCGAGGGAACTCTCAAATGATGACAGCCATCGTGAAAGGGCAGATAAGCCCGTGTGGCTTTGCCTCTGATTGTATGTTCATCTCATTCTGATCCGGCCGCGATTCTAAGCCCCTGTCTTGCAGTCCTCACTCTCCCAACAGTTGATCTTCTGCATGTCATTGAAATCGTCTTATAGCTGATCCAGGAGACAGGGGGAAAGTGGCTGTTTGTCACCCAACTTCAGTCTTGGCAAGTAAGTTCTGCGACGTTATTTTCTTTTCTTTACAATGTGACTGACTGGTCAGTTAGACAAAGTGTTTTCTTGTGGTTTCAGTACACATTGTGGTTTTAGAACACATGCGCTACATATTTCTGATGGAAAAAAAACACGTCCTTAAACACTTGTCACTAACAAAAGCTCACTCTGCCTTTCATTTACAAGCTACGTTTGGTTTGAGGTGACATTTTTAAAATCCTCTCGGGTAATTGACCAAATAAACAACACCGTGAGCTGTTTTAGAGTCCTCTAATTTTGTATAAAGACTGTACAACTTGCACTGCAGTGCAGTTCTTTTGTAGAAAAAAATGACTGATGTCACAAAGTCAGAAAGAGAAAATATTTTGGAAACTATTTATCACAGGTGTAATTTGTTTGTAAATTCTTGAATATTTAGTATCAATATTCAATTTCTGTTTGTTTTTTTAGCTTTGCATGTTTGCTTATTAGGTGTTTTATGTTTGGTTTCTTTGTGTTTATGTTCTTAGTTCTTTGATTCTAGGTTATGGGTTTATTCCTGCTTTGATTTCATTGTTCTACTTAAGTTCCTGTCATTTCTGAATTCCTTTTTTAGTATGTTTCATAAGATGAATTATTCTTATATGTATTTTTCTATCCGTAATTTCTTCCTCTTAGCTTCATTTCTTATTTAGGGATAGTTATTTTTTTCCCCTCAGTATTTTCCCCTGTCCCACCCTCCTGTGTCTCCCTCCTCTGTTAAGTTCAGTCATGTCTGTGTTTCCCTATTTCAGTTATTGTTACTCACTTCCTGTTTTACTTTGTTAGTTAGCCGTCTCCTGTCCCATTAGCCATTCCTCGGTCCAAACACTACTTTGGTTCCCGAAATCAAACAACCTCTGAGGCACTGCTGAGAATTAGAAATGGTCCAGATTCTTTCTGCTCCAGTAAGATGATCAGTGTGGCTGTTTTCCCAGGTGTTAGAATAAAGTTTAATGTCCCAGTGTTTAGCAGAGTTTACCAAAAAGATAGTTAGCTAGTTTCCACAACTGTAACTGCTAATGTCAATATGCTAACATGTACAAAATGACAAAAATAAGGAGGGTTTGGGGCAGGTTTTAGTGTTTACCACATTTCTTTGTTAACATATGATAATTAGCATTTACCAAAAAAAAAAAAAAGTCAGTTACGAAAAACAAATTCTAAATGTGAGCTGCTGCACAGGAAACCACTTAAGGATTCATCCTCTGGATGCCATGAATTTTCAACAGGAATCTGCAATGTCAGTGTTACATTGTGTGTTAAGTGCACTGCATTTTAGACATTTTTTTTTCACTAGCCAAAATTAGCATCACAGTAAATTGCAGATACCTCTTGCTAACCGAGCTAGCTAGCCAGCACTAGATTTGTTGATAACTTTCCAGCTGAATCCTCTCATTCAAATATGGTCATGTCTGATAGACAGCATAAACGCAGATATAGCTTGTGGGTCAGAAAAATTGAGCCAGTGTGGAAGTGCCTTAAACCTGTATTCTCTCAGAAGGTCACCAGATGTCAATAGCTGTGGTTGCAAAAAGACTTATGGTCCTGTAGAAGTCTATTGGAAAATGGTAGGGCTGCCACCCGTCCTGTAAAATCCTTTATTTGGCAATTAAATGTTGCGTCCAGTATTGAACCAATAGGGGATGCAATTAGTTGCGTATTTTCAAAAATGTCCAATCCTCATCTCTGTCACAGACACACATCAACACTAAATGTAACAAGTAAGCACAGAAGAAAATACAGGAAGTTTCTTTGAAAGATGAAAGAGAAAAACTGAAAAGTCAAAGTCAAGCTAAAAGCTTGAAGGTTTTAGCAACATTTACTATAAATTTGTGGTCACTTAAAGTTTGTCCCAAGTTTTTGTCAACAGATTTTTATTAAAAAAACAATAAAATCAGGCAACGCCATGATTAGTTTTTCCTCTTTAGGTAAAAACGACCCTAGGGGTTCACAAAGAACTGTTATGCACTTTAAAGCTGCTGCTGTCGTTGGGTCATGACATTCTGGCAATTTTAACAAATATGTAAAAAAAACAAAACATATTTTTGTAAGAGTTACATACTGCAGCTTTAAGAGTTACATTAAGTTCTCATCTTATTTAGTTCATTAGGGCACACTCTACACAAACAGATCAGATTAGGTGCGAATGCTACTATCATGTTGTAGATCATACAGTATATTATTTACTAGGTTAACTGTGCAATAACTTGTGCGCAAGTTGTGTTTCATTGCACTTTGTTATATATTTGCATGTAATGTAGCCTTATTTAACAGCACTTTATATGCAACAATCTTTCACAATTAAGTCTTCATTACTAAAAAAGTATTCAATTTTATGTATGACTAACTGTTTTCTTGATCACCCCTTTACAAAAAAAAAATACACAACACAAAATGTGAGTCAGGCGACTTGGGCCATGTTGGTCATGGTCCTGAGAAGCCCTTATTTTCATTTGTGAAGGGTGGCAACCCTAGAAAAGGGCATTCTTAAGTTCTGGAAACACTTTCCTGCTGAGCTCATGGACTCAGTCATCTTACTATAATGATGATAGTGTATGTATATATGTCTATAGGCGTGTATCCTCCTTAACTGTATCTCCTCCTTAATGGATGGGAAAATCTCAGTGAATCTTTGCACAAACATCATCACACATATAGCAATTATTAACATCTATATGCTTTAAAAAAGACAAACACTGCAATTCCAATTCTTTTGATTTTTGTATTCATCAACCCCCCTGTAAAAGTGATATCATGTTCTCCATTTGCATTTTTTTCATGTCACTTCAACATACGGCACCCATACATAACTTAACAGTCACAAAAACTTGTATCTGCACTGGAATTTTGCTCGACTCACCACTAAATGCAGAATGTATTACTAATGTATTACTAATTAAAACTTTTGTAAATCTTCATCATACTACAAGATTATTTGCAGTATGAAACTACGCAGTCATTGGCTAATGACTTGTTAATCACCAGTCGTTAGCCAATAAGCATGTCAGATCCGTGCCAGCTTGTAACATCTGGTTTATGCAATCGAGATGATGATTGTGGAAACACTAATCTCAAGCCTTCAAAACGGGACTTCAGAAAGCAGTGGGTGGCATCACGTTTTTACTGTCTATGGTCACGTTGTCTAGTTTAACAGCGACAAAAAATGCCAGACTCGAGGCTTAAAAGCAGTAGTCTGCAAACAGATGGGTGACATGAAGTTGGTGACTATGGCTGCCTTTTATATACAGTCTATGAGCAACAGCAGGTAAAACAAAAAATAAATCGGCTAACAAGTACCAGCTTAGTCAGAAGTAACCACCGAGATGCACTTTACAGCTCAGATTGATGAGATCTAACAGTGTAAGTGTCCAAGGGCTACATTTATCTTCAAGGCAAGTGAAGCAAACACGACTCTGGAAGCAACTTGAAGCTCCTGAGTTGGTGTAAAGTGATACAGCATAAAGAAAGCTGAAAGGTTCTTTCCACTTCAAAAGGCACTGCTCTTCCACCACGGTTATCAAAGCTTAATATTTGATTTTAGTTGACCATTTTCCATTAAAAACATGATAGCCACAGTAAGAGTGACAGACCCAGGCAGAGAGAGCACACAACCACGCATACCACCCCCACCCCCCCACCTTACATACACACAGGCAAGTACATACCCTGCTTACTAGAGTGTGTAGGCCGAACAGTTTTCTTCACTTAACTTGACATTTCAGGCTGCACTGTCTCTGGCGGGTCCTGTGTGGTGTCACATCTATAGCCCCTGCTGTATGCACTGCTGAACGCCGTGGGTCTTAAATGAGATCCCAAAGGGAAAGCAGAGCTGAAGGTGAGCTGTGGAGGGATTGAAGGGGGGGGGCATATCTTAGCCGCTAATGAACAATTGTATAATTTCTATCAAAAGCACTCATAAGGCCTGTTCAGTCTTATGGTATCTCCTCTAAATACTGTCATGATAAAGGGACTGTTAAACGAAGAGAGCTGGTGAAGGGGGTGGGGGAGGAGGGGCTTTGGAGCTGTCAAGAGGGGCCACTGTGGTCAGGAGGAGCGCTAGAAAGGAAAGTCTCTCCGCCTTTATCTGCCATTTCCTGCTCCCTTCCTGGCTACATTAATAATCTGTAAGAGCAGAGAATCACGCACGGCTGTGAGAGATAAAACACGAATGACAAAATATCAACTTCCTGCTACAAAACTCAAAGCCGTTATTAGAATATCAGGCACAGACGGTAATTAATTTCAACTTTAATTACTTCCACTGTTCCTGTAGATTAGATCACAGGTTTGAGATGGGTTATTAAAACAACTAGGGAAATCTGCAATAGAAAAAAAAATGTTAATTTCTCCAACCCCATCTCTTAACCTGCTTGTTGAGTGATGCAATTACATCTTTGTGGTGCAGACAAGGGTTGATATGATGTAGATGAAAAAGACACTCAATCACTTTGGGTGCTGGAAGGCTTTTACAGCCAACACACAGATATCTAAACAGTGATTGTAGCACCTGATGATGAAGTGTGTGTGTCTTGTGTTTTTCGAATATATCAAAACCTGATGCAAGTCACAAAATCTTAAGAAGAAATTAGAGAACTTGGCTTTCAATTGTTCCAAAAGAAAAATCCGACCGTTATTTTTGCTTTAGCTGTCGTGGCAAAGTAAAATTCATTTTGGATTTTAATTAGCAATCGCAGAAACATAATTTAGACCCCCTAGGCTCCCCCACATCCTTATATTGCACTATCCAGTTCGTCGTGTGTTTTCACCAATATGCTGTTTTAAAATGAAGAAAAAAATGTCCTTTGTGTCATTAATCAGTGGGTTCTTTTTTTACCTACTTGTACAGCATTGCAGCGACAGACATATAAGATAACATCAGGAACTTCCTTTAATAGTTAGAATGGCTTGTTACAATGGGTTTTCACCAAAGCTGTACTGGAGAATCCTTAAAGCGATTGTATAGTGTAGTGATCTTGAAAATGGTGATCTTAAATCTTTTCTATTTATTAGGAGGTATGGTTAAGTTTGACTTAGAGAAGCTTACAATGTTTCCTTCTTCTTTGAATAAGTAATCAAATAACTGGCTGGACATACATGACACAGACCGACGGCCGACGTGTTCACGCTCTTCCTTCTCCATGCACTCTCTTCATAGTACACATGCATGCACTTATACAGAATACTGTAGATATAAAAGGATTGTGCCATCTGATACTGTGGGAACAACAATGGATTCCTACTTGATCATACTTGGATTCCAGCTAGTGGCTGGAATATATTTCTACTTTATTTTTTCAGCGCTTAAAAACAAAGATACACACATTAAGTAATGAAAAAGTCAGACCGTAGCCTACAATGTTTGACACTGATTGTACTAGGACAGCATGGTGGCGCTGTGGTTAGCACTGTTGCCTCACAGCTAGGCGGGTTCGAATCCACCTTGGCCTGGGCCTTTCCGTGTGGAGTTTGCATGTTTTCCCTGCGTTTGCGTGGGTTTTCTCCAGGTATTCTAGTTTCCTCCCACAGTCCAAAGACATGCAGTTAGTGGGGTTAGGTTAATTGGTGATTCTAAATTGCCCATAGTTGTCAATGTGAGCATGTATCTCTCTGTGTTAGCCCTCTGACAGGCTGGTGACCTGTACAGGGTGTAGTCTGCCTTACCCTTGTGACAGCTGGGATAGGCTCCAGCCCCCTTGCAACCCTTAAAGAGGACATATCATGCTTTTAAATCCTTCCTTTTCATATGCAAATCATACACTTGTGTTCTATAATAACTAGAACTGCAGTGCTTTGGTCTGAATTCCTCATTATTGTAGCTCCACAGACCCCTCATTTACACCTGGTCTGAGGCGCGTCTTAGAGCAGCTCGTTCTGGTGCGGTCTTTTTAAATGTGACTTCGAAGAGGCTCTGATGCCGGGGGGCGATGTAAGGAATTGTATGTGTTAATACACCCAACAACCAAACATTTTGACTTGTCTGCTTGCAACTTCGGCATAACTGAGCTTGGACTACAAAATCGCTGCGAGAAAAAAAATGGCGGATTCTCGAAATTGGTTATCCGGAAGTCCATGATCTTATTTAGCAGTTCCACAGCAAATACTGTGATGTAATAAACAAGAAAACATAATAAGGAATAGAGAAAACTGAACAGACTGAAAAATATGACCCAAAAAGAATATAAAGATATCTACGCAGCACTGAGATTTAAATTTTTTGCACTCCTAGATACTCAAAGTACACAAAAAAAATTTATTTAAGGGCTAAAAAAGTGGATTTTGCATGATATGTCCCCTTGAAAAGGATAAGTGGAAGAGAATGGATGGATGCACTTACCCTCAGGCTCTCAGACATCTTGTCAAAAGTAGCATTACACAGAAGATAAAGGTAGAATAAAACATCTACATCTTTGGACTGCTTTAATTCAAACTCATATACTGTATACTGCAGTGTAGACATCATCATTGACACCCTGACCTGTTGACTTCTGTCTGCCCCAGATCAGTCTGTGAACCTTTTCTTCCATTTGGCATCGATTTTGTCTTCTTTTTCTTTTTAGTTCTAAATCTTTCTATAATATATGCAAGATATGTTGTTTTTTTAGCTTACTGGAAGGATTCTCATATTAAACATGGTCAAAATTTCTAATGACAGTGTCAGTGTATATATATGTGTGTGCAGTAAGTAATCCCTGTGAGCCAAAAGCTCAGGCTTCAGACTGCTCTAAACACTCAATTTCAGGCACTTTTCTTCTGCCTTTGGCTCTGTATGATGCCAGCAAGAGTGAACATCCCAAATATAGTAATCTTAGGCTTTGAATACAGAAGCCCCACCCCACTGAAAGTCAAACTTTCTGTTTACTAGGGGCGACTAATCAGAAGAAGGTTGTGCTTTAAGGGATGGGAAGGGAGCTAAAACAGTTTGCTTCAAATAGTGGATGAACTAGAGGGCTGCACCAAGGACCAGTGAAAAAAAAAAAATTATTTTGAACTGGGAATCCTGCAAAGCCACTTTAGTGGAGTCAAAGAATACAAATGTGGAGCTGGAAATGAGAATAGTAAGCCCCATTTAAATGAACCTCTAAATTTATAAAGGGGCCATTACCAGTAATGTGCAATCTATAGATATCAGCACAAGATATGGCAAGAAGTGCTACAGCCACGACGACCATGATGGGGCCTTGATTTATTTATTTATTTTTTGGCAGTTAATAGCCATTTGCATTCAACCATGTGCCTCAAATCCAGCTTCGTTCTAGTAAGATGACTCCATATCAGTTGATTCAATGCACAGTTTTCTTCATCAATCAGAAAAACATCAAACGCCCTTTCATATTTTGCAACCTATATGCAAATAATCAGCTGCGAATGGTAATATCATATGGAGCAGACAGCCTATTTGCTGTGGGATTATAGAATGAAAAAAAATGCATTGCAGATATGCCATTTCAAATTAAACATGCAGCCTTTTTCTGCTATCTTTTTTTTTTCTACCCCAGATAGTCTAATTAATTTACTTCGACTATAAATAAATATTTAGTTCCCTCGTAGCACAGCACACAGGCAAGAGCTGGTTTGGTGCATCAAGCTCTTCATTATACAGTAGTGTTCAGGGGTGTGTGGGAACAGCTAATCTTAAAATCCCTGCCACACAATAAACAGAGTGACAGAAAGGAAGGATGTATGAGATAAGTCGCCAGTAATGAAACTGGATGCCAAAAGGAAAGGACAGTATGTAATGAAGAGAGAGCGAGAGAGCAGAGGGGAATGTTTAAAATAAGTTCAAGAACAAAGATAAAGCCCAAGGATGATGTTATCTGCAGGATTGAAGAAAGCATTTCAGTAACAGAATGGTCACAATCACTTAATCAACCTGACTCCACCCAGCACCGTCCCCGTCTTCCATCATATGCTATTTCCCCTGCACCAAACAGTCAATTTTCACTTTGTGAGAGTGTGCATGTGTGCGTGTGTGCGTGTGTGTGTGCGTGCGTGTGTGTGTGTGTGCGTGGGCAACATCTGAGTAAAAGGGTTACAGGAAGCCTTGATGACTCTGTCATCATGGAGGGTGGCCTTGCATTACCAAAGCATAGCTCTCTAGTTCCAGTCCAGTCGTCCTGAAAAGATGACCAATCTGAAACGTGAAACTATATAGGCTGAGAACGAAGCGTTATAAACGTTTATCTGCTGTCATGGCCGGGGTTTAAAACAAACTAATACTTTAACGAAAACCAAAACGGTGCGGAAAATCGTTCTGTTCTGATCACAGTGATGCACAGTTACTACATTTGCAAAGAAATATTTAAAAAAAAATAAAAGTCAGCTAAAAACTTTTATGTCCTTAATCTTTTATGTATTGTTCTGTGAAGGAATACATCTCATATACTTATATCTAAACTTCCACTTTAAGTGGTGACAGACAGCTTTGCAGCTGTGGGGTTTTTTTAATCTGTCTTTGCCTCCTCCGATAACAGGGCTCATCCTTTTGCTGGGTAGAGTTTCCACTTTTGCTCCCGTTGTTTCAGTATGCACCATTTCATGTACCTGGGGAAAAAGTGGAAAAGTGCTAACTTCTTCCTGTGTCAGTTATGCAATCAAGCCTTTATTCTTCTGAGAGATTTCCTACCTAGTGGCACACAGAGTTGCACAGCAGAAGCTACGCTCATAGGCAACCAGTCTAAAAGCTAATGGTGTCATTATTCCGCAGCAGCTACATTGTGCAGTCTATGTTTACATCATGTTGAAAAGTAATTGCCATTTCCTGTTTAAGTGAAACTTTGAAGCCAAGAGCACTTTAGCATATTTTTTTATAGAATGGCATTATCATTTATATTTACTAATTTAGTGAAAAATTTGAACGCTACCTCAGTCACTGTGTGAAATATTAAAAAAACACTCAATAAAATCTGTTTCAGACTACAGACTCATGCACCACAAGAACAGAACAAACAAAATATGTAATAATATATTGTGGTGACCTTATCAACACAGCAAACATACATTATCTTAAGCTGATAAAACAGCTACATATATTCGGTGCTGTGTGGCTCCCTTTAAACTTCCTTTCCATGCACTGTGATCTACCGCTGTACTGTACAGCGTCGTTCCCCCAACAAGCTTATTTCTAAAAGCTGCCGAAGCTCTACTCAAATCCTCTAGATCCCGGCCCCTGCTGGGGCCAGACCGCTGGCCAAACTGAGATCCTCAGACAAAGACTGGCCTGAAACTCCTCTCGATTTGGACGGGCACATGGCTGCCACGCTCTGCAAACACCATAACACCATCTCTGCACTCATTTGTGAGGCCTTTAGCTATTCATGAGTTTGCGATTAGCAGCGCTTTGGTCTGATGGCAGCTCACCAGTTGTAAAAGTCGGCGCAGACAGTGGCCCCCCCTCCGAGAGCGGCTGGTAACTTGGCCTCTAATTCGTCGACCTCACATGTACCAGGCGAGGCCCTGTCGGTGCTGCAGGACCGGGCTCCAGCAATGCTGCTCGATATGCATTTTTTTTTTTTGTTGAAAAGATAATAACACCACAGGCTGCACAAATGTTGAAAACCCATGTAAACATGGTGCCAGAATGGAAGTTAAGACGACATCTGCAGCCATCCATCACTGCTACCTGCATTGTTTTATGAAATCAAATCCCTTTCAGACAATGGTTTCAGAACTACGCTCTAATTTCTTTTTATGAAAATGTAGCCCTGTTTTGAGCTGACCTCAGACTTGATGGTATGTAGGCCCACACAGAGAATAACGGGATAAAAACATGCTGCTGGGCTTGTCAAAGTTTTGAAAATTGTTTCATTTTATTAAATCCAACCTTCTCGCTGTCACGAACCTGCTGTGTGCCAGGCAGGGTGAGGACCTCAACGCAGGACTGGACTGGAACAAGGAGAGCTCACAGCAAGAGGGAGGACACAGCAAAAGGCAAGGAGAGACTGAGACAATATAACCACACATGGTAATGAGGGAAGAGGAAACAGGTGGGAGCAGAGCAGAGGCTTGTTGGGAAAACAAGACAAGGGAATTAGAACTAAATACAAAACACAAGAGACAAGACAGTATCTGACTAAGACAGGAAGTAACTAATAAGAGCATGTTATACAGACGGAGAGCTAACAGGAACACAAGGAGAGTGAGGATGAACTGAAACTCCTGGAATAAACACAGTCATTACAGACACATAAAGGCAATAGAAGGTGAAACAAAACTAAGAAAATCCAAGGATACCAACAAGCTATAACCAAGAACAGATCCCAGGTAACTAAAACTAAGAAGGCCTAAGAATATATATGTGCAAAACACAGAGACGGAGGCAAAACCAGACACGGAAACAAGAGGGAGGCGGGAATACACAGGGAGCTAATACACCAAAAGTAATCTACAAACAAAGAACTACAGGCACAAATAGCAAAACAAAGAAGGAACCAATACTAGGCATCAGAAGATAAGATTCACAAGTGCCAGGAAATGCAAACACTCTCAACAGAAAATCATGAACATAAATCACAACCCCACAAAAGTCAAAACCCTGAGTCCAAGACCCTGGGATCATGAGTCCAAAGAGCGGGGGAAAAATCTCCAATGAGGGTTTTTTTGGGGGGTTTTTTAGATCATAACAAAAGATCAGATTAATCTGCATCAGTCAGTCTAACCCAGTGTTATCTGATAAAACACAGTGGTCTTCTTAAATATATAAACATGGGGGGGAGAAATGTATGTAATTCAATAGTGTGAACTTACAGAACCTGTGGCAACATAAACCAAACACTAAAGCTTAACAGCCTCTCACAGAAATAACACACAGAGTCGAACAGGAATTTCATATCAAAATGGGAAATGGTTCATTATGCTTGTACCATAAAACTTTATTAGGTGCTACAAGGAACACTCGAGGTTCATTATAGCACAGTGCTTAAATGGTTTGTCACAGAATGCGTATAGGGAAGGAGCTCATGAAATACACACTCTCTGAAAATTGATAAATGCTGTCTGTTCTGATGAGCTTTTAGTTCATGCTATGTTGTTGGTTTCAGTTATAATCTCAACTCTGTGTCACATTATTTCATGTCAGTATATGTACGCGCTACACTGTACATACATTTACTATGTAACTATGTGCATACTCTGCACATTTATACATGCATACATGTGCATTTTTAAAAAAAAAATCACTCTGTTATTAGTAATCTAACATGCATGGCTTCTGGACTGTAGGAGGAAACATGCAAACGTCACACATAAAGGTTCGAGTCAGTGAAGAGGTTCAAACCCAGAACCTTCTTGCTGTGAGGTGACAGTGCTAACATCGTGCTGCCCAGAAAAATTATTGTTCAGTAAGAGTTTAAACGGCCATAATGCTTGTGGTGCTTTTAATGAAGCAATAGTTAACATGTGCATTCAGTCTGTCCTTGCAAATGAAATGATTTCCAGAAACTATTTAAGTTAAAGCAAAACGAATGCATGAGTATGCGGATATATCTAAGGGCAGCAGCTACAATCACTAGGCTTTGTCGGAGCTCATAAATCGAACACATTGCCAGTTTTTTTGGTAATTAACCACAGAGAGGGGATCTGCTTTTCAGTCTTAAAAGATGTTTTAAAGAAACATGCAATTAAAAAAAAATGAAGTGATGGTTGCAGTAACATGAAGTGAGACAAAGAGAGAGATTTCAGAGTTCACTGGCTGGACAAACAGTTAATGGCTGTGTGCAGAGTGGGCCAAAGCAGAGCAGAAGACAGTTGATCATGGTGTTTACAGCTAGTTAACAGCTCTGGACTGGCTCTGTCAGGCCTTGTGGAGAGATTGGAGGCCACTACTATCCAGGCAGATTTCAGGGCTGTGTGCCTGAGGTTCAGTGAAATGAAACATGAGCTCCACTGAATACAACGTCTGCAGTAATGTGCACGTGCTTCACTTCTGCTGTAGCCACAGACAAACTGATCAGCTGCCCACCTGCCAGATAAGTTTTTTTTACACCACATATTGTGTTAGTTTTGATGAAATACGTTAATGATGTGTTAATAGCAGCACAGTTTGACACAGCATGTGCTGTTGCTAACAGAAGAAGAAAAAGAAAAGTAACACAGAGATATGCACTTCCAAGTTTAAAGTTGCAGATTTGGTGGAAACGGTGCCCCGTCGTAAATGTCAGAATCATTCTGCAAACCTATTTTAAAAATACAGTAGATTGTTTGTTTGTTTTTTTATCAGGGATCCAAATTTCCTCATGTGCTGCTTGGAAAAGAGGCTGCTGATTATATGAATGGCGCTTGATGGATCTTCAGAGCTGGGCCTAGTGGAATGTCTCCCCTCCTCTGTTTAAACAAAGCCTGAGATAAGATTTAAGGAGAATCCTTAAGGTGATCCAGCTGCCCTCCTCCAAGCTGCAGCAGGCATAGAGCCATAATGAAGACTGAGGAGAAAGGCTCAGAGACCCACCTCCAGAAGGCAGGGCAGCAGATGAAAACATTCCCTCTCTCAATTCCTTGCAGCTTATCCCCTCTTCAAAATAATAAAAAAAAAATGAGCAAGAGAGAGGGAGAGACAGCCAAAGAGAGATGAGAAGTAGAAGGATGACTCTGTTTTAGTTTTGTCACACTCCTCGAAATCATTTCCCTCAGTTTGTTTCAGAA
Organism: Pterophyllum scalare; assembly: GCA_024447675.2. Classification (NCBI taxonomy): domain Eukaryota; kingdom Metazoa; phylum Chordata; class Actinopteri; order Cichliformes; family Cichlidae; genus Pterophyllum; species Pterophyllum scalare. The sequence goes on from JAMQGT020010522.1 coordinate 49,473, forward strand.
CAGCCAATGCTGTTGTCCACCGTTAATCACAAGTTGCTGTCATTTCACTGGCGTTTTCTGTTTTGAATTTACACGTGAAATAGTTGCAAATGATTTATGTGTCGCATCCATTCCTTACAGCAACATTTTAATGATTACTCTGTGTTTGAATTTTTCCCAATTATTCCTCGTCTCCTTCTCTCCCACCGCCAAAATGCATTTTGCCTTTTAATTGCATTAAAAAAAAAAAAAAAAAACAAACCTGGAAAAAAAAAATGTTAACTGGCCAATTGCACAAAAATGCAGAACATGCATATAAATGAATTTTGTCATACGACATGATTGCATTACATCAAAAGAATGTTTAACATTTCGTCGCATCACATTGTAATTAACACAAACACATTTGCAAGAACAACACATTTCCATACACTATATATATATATATATATATATATATATATATATATATATATATATATATATATATATATATATATATATATATATATATATAGAGTGTATGGAACCCCATCATTCGGACTAATGCTGCGTGTTGTTCAGGATAATCCAGTGTGAGGGAGGCAGAGTAAGAGAGAGTGAGAGAGAGGGAGGAAATAATTAGCAGAGAGAAGCGATTGCACTAATGAGAGGAGAATTTGACTAGGATACTTTACTTGACCCCCAGTGTTCCTTGGCTGTCCAAGAAAAAAAAAAAAGCCTGATTTATAATTATACTCTGCAATGCACCATGAAATTGTTATTGTGGACTACCTTTTTGAAAATGTTATCAAACAATTACTTTAATTTTTCCCCCTGGAAACTGTTGCACATGTCTACCTAAAATGAGATGGTGGTGCAGTCTCCTGCCTGTCATCCACTGCTGTTCATGCAGATGAGCTCTTTTTTTTTTTTTTTTTCCCCTTCTTCTTCCCTTCCCCAGAGTCTCTGTTCCGAGGGATGCAGTGGCAAATAAAATAATACTCTGATAAAACTGAAATATTTTATGACAGAATGATAATCATTGCAAGCATACGTGCCACTGATATGGGGCTGTTTCGGTTGGGGGAGGAGAGGAAATAATCCTTTTTGTGGGCTTTAAAAAATGAATCTCAGTTGAATCACATCAGAGGAAAAAAAACTCAAAGACAGTTCCAAGATGAGCCAACTCCAGGAGAAAATGACCTCCTCGTTTTGGTGATAAAGTTCTAGCCAAAATATGATATCAGCCTGCGACGTGACTCATTAGAAATGTGTGTATGGCGTGGAGGCAGCTCTCCCTATCTGCCAGTGCCTGGCTTGCCGACTGATAAGAGGCAAATGCAAATGTCCTGATAAGAACTGAATGCAAATATTTATGATATGATATTCCCTGGGAATTATGTGTGGATAAAACAAAGTGTATTATTTCCCTGTAATTCTTTCAGGTTTGCCAAAATGTCCTTTTTTTTTTTGTTTTCCGAATTTGCATTTCTTCAAAATTGATTGGGCCTGCGTATTATGTTAAGCTATTTGTTTGCTGAGGATGGTAATTAGTTACTGTAATTACAGCGATGACAGTTGCTAAATTGTTTTTAAAGCATTACAGTGTGTCTGTGCCAGAAGATTGCAGTACTTATTTTAGGATTTAAGCATTTGCTGGAAACACTCCCACTCTAAGGCCAAAGTGGGAATTTTTTGAACTACAAAGCAGCCATTTTCTAAGCAAAGACGTTTTTGAAAATGTCTGTTAATTTGCACTAATTGCCGGTTTGACTGTGTTGTGGAGTTTCTTCTCCGATCAGGGACTTGTCACTGATACGATGTCTTCGGGGATCAAAATGGGCTTGAAATAGTTTAAATACATGTGTTTGTTAGCTTTGTACTCTCATTTAAGTCAGACTTTTAATGTTCTCTGTCACCCAAGAAACAAATTGCCGTTGAAGGCACATTTGTAATTATGGTTCCCAGTGTAGCCTATACAGGCTTTCAAGTTTAGTAAACATTAATTAGTGTGGACTCAGACAGTTGGGTGTTTTAGAGGGCGTTTCATGTACAGCATAAACAGCAAATGTCTAAATCACATGGATCAGGACTGCTGGGAGTGAATGTGCATATTTCTAATGCAGAAATACAAAAACATAAGCAAGGCGCAACATACTGTAGACCATAATGATAAATTATATCTCAAGATGTGTTCTACTAAGAGTCGGTGACTACGAAGGCAGAGCTGGTGTGGGTCAGAATCATCTGTGGTGCCACAACAAACTAGTGCTGAGGCGTCTGATTATTTTATGCAATGTAGAATTTGCGTAGTTATTCCTGTTAAAGTGCCAAACGTGCCTCGGTTTGACATTGGTCACTCCCCAGCTGGCTTTATATCACATGACCGTATGCCCAGCCCATCCTTGCTGTTGCGCCATTGGTGGATAAATTAGACAATCTGGGTGTTTTACTTTTTTTTTTCAGCAAAATCTTTTTTTTCTATGCAATCACATATTTGAGTGGATTGGTGGATGGGTGTACTGGACGCATATGATAGGTCATTTTAACTTTTCCCCTAACACGTATGCTATTTAAAGTGCTGTCTGCAATATGGTTCTTGATGAAGCCGATGAAGGCCACAGGCTGAAACGCGTTGGTCAAGTAATGAAGCTGTTCTTGCTCCGCGTAGGTCAACTCGTGCCAGAAACATCCAATCTTTTTCCTAAAAATGGAAAATAAAAATGTCCCGGAAAACACAATAATACAATAATAACAATAATAACTAATTGTATCGACTGTTTTCGGTTATACTGATGCAGATTTTGGCCCATCATTCTAAGAGGTATGACTTTGACGCAGCTAACAAAGACATTCAGGTAATTATTGTGTGCATTCAACGTGTCCCGAACACAAAAAAGACGTCAACGATCGATTCCACCCCTTCTGGAAACCCAACACACTCTGGTCCCACTTCTCAGGGACCCCATGGGCAATAAGCCTAGTTTACTTCTCAAGCATTACACTAGAAGTGCATAATTGGATTTACTATTAACATAATCGGACAGCGTGCATGTTGACTTGGATATTCCCCTGTGAGCTGCACTGCTCTTCTAAACCTTAACAGAAGGAGATGGTGAATGTACACCCAGGTCCCTTGAGCTGCTCTTTCTCTCTCTAACTTTAGCCCAACTGTTGGAGGAGGTTCTATACATGTGCTTAAAGTGAAAAACATTTTTCTAAGAAATGTATCAAAGAGAAATTACCGCAGCTGGGTCACGATCACCTCCATCATCAGAGACAAACCTCTTTTTTAAATCTATAGAGCATCCTTACAAAAGATATTTAGTAAAATACTGTACATGCATATATGGCGTTTTCCTTAAAAGATATAGTCACCTCATAATTTGTAGCCTTGACTGTTTGAAAAAAAAAAAATCTATCACCTTATTGCAACGGTAAGAAAACCATTCAGCCATGAACAAGAGGGATTCAGGAACAGCAATTCAGCATGAGGACACAGATTCTCAGCACCTGAAGCCGAATGGAAACTCTGCTTCAAAGACACACATTCAAACAGGAGCATATAGAATAAAGCAGGAGAAACAGTGCAGGCGGAAACGTGCAACTCAAACAGCTGCACAAGTGAATGCAGCTCTGTCAGTGAAGTGGTTTGCCATTGGAGTAGCAGCGTGCCCTCGGTGCAAGGGGTGAATTCCTCATGTTCTGCCTCGATTGCGTAAATACCCCAGCATCCCACAAACCCAGCCTGAACCCCTACTTGCCCACACACACACACACACACACATCAGCACACACACAGCATCCATATTAGATGCACCCGCTAGTTCTTAATTAACACCTACTGCAGCCATAATAATAGAATCGTTTTCCCCCTTTCTGAAATCCCTTTGAAATTAGGCAGGATTAAGGAAAGTTGGTTGCTAAATTGCTGTGTGCATCTGTAATTTAATTGCATCTGAGGCCATTAATTAATAAGGTGCCTCCTTTAATAGTTAATGTATAATTGCTATTAATTAACAGCCAGTCTTGATAAAGTGTCACCAAAATCAAACAAAAACAATTAGCTTTTTTGAGGTAAGTGTCTTTTAAAAGCCTCATTATTAGTACTAGAGGTAATATACAGTAGTTAGAATGATAAAGAAGCCAGCGTAGATTTTAATTTGGATGGGGACAGAAATGGGGGAAAAAAACACAGTTGACATCCATAAGGGAATTACCATGAGGTAATTATGGGATAAGCTCATTGTAACATGATAAATAATGCTGTGAATCTGTCCCCTCCAGTTAGGTTGCCTCCTCCTTTTTATTAGGGTGGACTTTAATTCCACATCTTGTGCTGTAGCTGCTAAAGAAAAAAAAATGTTGCTTTTTGTCAGACTGAATACAAATACTGGGCTCTGTGATAGCTCTGAAGGCATCCATTGTGAAGATATGTGTCTGTTCTAAATGTTACTTCTTGATAAAAGTGGCCGTGTGAAGTCCTTGTTTGGGTCTCCTTGATCACAGTGTCACATGGAATAAATATAACAAGCAATAATTCAGATAACAGCGCATAAGCATGACCAGTATTTTACATATTTGGTGTGACTAGCAGCATTTATGTTTGAACTAATGTTGCATGAGGCATAGTCAAGGAGATATAGCACCAAAACAAGATGTTAGCTTTGTTCTGCTTATCTGGTATAAATCAATAGGTTGTGGTTTTAGGCGGGATTTACGAGCAGAGTGTTCGTTGGCGCAAAGTGAATTGGGTGCCAGGTTGAGAGGCATAAATATACATCTGAGCGTGGAACTTTAAACAAACCCCGACTATTATTTGCAGTGCCATATTACCATGAATACAAATGACAGCATGACCTCAATTTTCTGCACTGTGTGAGAGTGGAGGAAACCAGTGGTTTAAGTGCCGTTCCATCCCAAAGTGCTTGTTTGGTCTCAGTTTCACTCCTATCACAGAGTCAACAATCACGCTGCTTAGTATTGGATTTGTAGAAATAATATTCAGGGTCCCTGTCCACGGGCGGCTATTATAACCCATTTCTCCGTGCAATGTGGTTTATTGATAGAAATACATCTCTAACATAGCACACAGCAACCTGGGCATGCTTTAGCCTTTATTTAATGAGGCATCAGCGGCAGCAAAGAATCTGCAGTGGAACAAACGCTTAGCCTCGGAAGTCATTTTCACCTTGGTTCACTGTGGGAGAATCTCCAATTCAGCTCGCTAAACAATTACAGCATATTAGCTACTTGTCAGTCAGACCTTTTTAGAGACGATACGTCTCCATTTATTTCCTCTGAACATTTCCTCCCACCGCTCGCTCGCCTTCTCTGCTCTCCTTTCCCCAGACAGGCAGGGGATGTGCGGGGAGTCCACAGGGAACTGTGGAATATTTCACTCCGCCAGTGAGGCACCCAGTGGGAATAGGGGTTGAAACTGTGTGAGTATGTATCTCATTAGTTCAGTTATGTAATTTGGAGCACTGATAATCCTCCAGGACTGCCAAGTTGCGCACCTCAGAAACAAGAGTCTGAGTCGTCAACATGCAGCCAAGTACAGACTAAGCTGCTAATTGCTGGGTGTGGGTAATTTGACTGGTGATGTAAGCTACAGTCCTACTATGGTATTACGGGTAAACGCTGCAGTAAACTGCTAACTGGAGAATGAAC
>JAMQGT020010523.1:0-12100 GCA_024447675.2 Pterophyllum scalare
TTGTGTAACCCTACTTGGTTCAGTTACGTATTGCTGTAGTATTCTCTAAATTTAAATGCAGTAATTGTATTTTCTTTTACTTGAGCAAAGCTTATGTCACTTATAGCACTACTTTAACTGACAACTAGCAAACAATGGTAAGATCCGTTGCATCGTAGGCTGTTGATTTAATTGATTTCAAACAATAACTCCTTTGTCTTTGGCCCTCCCAATCCCTAATAAATTTGCCATATCCTTATGAACCCACTGGAGAAGCAGCATCATAGAAACCTGATGCTTCTCTAGTCATTTATTTTTTTGTTTGCTCTATATGCTGTTTGAGTATGTGCTTTAATGTCTTTCTCAGCAGTCGTCAAAGTGCACAGTGGACTGTTTATTTGTATTGTCTATGTATGTTAGCGATAGCATCGTCATGCAGGCAAGGAGTTTTGGTGTGAGCATGCTCAGTAGCTTCCCGTGTGTGTGTGTGTGTGTGTGTGTGTGTGTGTGTGTGAGAGAGAGACAGAGAGAGAGAGTGAAAGGAGGCTGCCTTGCTGCTCTGAATGCTGATCAGCTCTGGGCTGTGGTGATGTCACACACTGTGATGTCACATGAGGTGGGATGAACCAAGAGGAGAGACAGACAAAGGAATCACACAAAAGCACAGGTTCATCTCTGATGTTAGCATGATCACACACATCACCCCGCACATCTGCCTCATTTAAATGTTAAAAAATATTTGTTTTTGGTTTGTTTTTTTTAAAAGAAAAAAGAAAACCGTAACATGTTCTCCTTTACCAGCACAGCTATCTTTGGTTGTCATGACAACAGCCACAGGCTCAGCCACCCTGCTATCTCACTCCAGCAACACACACACACACACACACACGTACAGACAAAGACATCACATGTAATACATTCACTACATCTCCCACACATAGCCATTACTTTGTGTCTGTAGCGTGCAGACTTTAATATTAGCACTCAACCGTATCCTTTGCTCATCAGTGAGATCAAAAAGAAATAAAAACTGTTATTCACTTTAGGAAAATTGAATTAAATTAGAGCAAAATCACTTTTCCTCTCAATATTTGGGAACATTTCTGTGAAAACTCACCACCCATAAAGTGTAGTTCCTTGTGTTTTCTCTATTCATCAGTTCTGACCCAAATCAGGTTATGAGATATTCTGGTAAAACAATGCATTTCACCTCAGAATATCAGTATTCTCAAGGTTACTCAGTTAGGCTCAGGGGCTGCTATAATGGAAGGTTAGGCAAGGTCAGTTTGCCCTGTGGCTTACTGCCATTCTTCTTATTGCACATCAACACAGTAGCTAAAATACACAGTACACGTCACTAAATGAAACAAGTTGTTCACAATTGTAACACCTTCTTTTGAGGTAACACTGGTGGCCTCTCTGCGAGTTCTAGTTTAGGATACTTCTGTGGTTACACTGTCATCCTTGTATGAGATTAGGAGTTTTCAGAATTTTTGCTCGGCTTTAAGGTTGATGTGTACTGGACAAGTTTGATTAGCATGCACCTTCAAAGTGTGGCCGTTTTCTGATTTAGCTTTTTAGAGCAAAGTATCTGAGATATCGGGTTGCCATGCTTGGATGTTCAGGCCCTTTCCTTTTTACTGAAAACAGGAACTGTCTTAACTTCTTCCCCTTTGGACACCTACTAGGGGTAACTCTTGTTTCTCTCTTCTGAACTGAGCAGTTTTTGTCATATTTCAGGCCTGCTTCCAGAACAAAATGATTGGGTGTGCAGCAGAAGTGAGGGTGATGGCTGCCTTTACAGCTTACTAGGAACAACCCTTGGACAAACCCAGAACCTGTTCTGATGGTTGTCAAACTGCGTCTTTATTGATATATACTGAGGTGTCAAAACTCATTATTAAGGTTACAGGGGAGGCCGTCAAATGTCGTCTTTATGTCGTATTTTGGTCGTGTCGTGATCTCTCCTTTTGATTTTCTGACATGTAGAAAGTGACTCATTAAAACTTTATTTCTGCCCTTCTGACATCATTATTTTAGTAAGTCTGATTCATTTGCAGTGTGGCTGGCGTGACACCTGAATTGTTTTGGTTGTTTTGTCCCAGCAGTGTCACTTTTATTTTTAACCTACCCTGAAAGGTTTAGCTTGTTTTTTTTCTGCAAATTTTTTTGTGAATATCATCCATTTTCATAACGACTCTCTAATGTTTGCATTTATTTATTATTAGTGGCATTATTTGTTGCAGCACTGATAAAGTAAATACCCTTTCAAGGTGACATAAAGGTCTTTAATATGGACCTATGCTAATCTATGCTTTTCCTGATTTTTCTGACATATGTACACTGTTACAACAATAGATGCTGAAACATGGCCAAATTGTCAAATAATGAGGTCAACATATGCACGAGTATAACCAGCGACCCAAAAGCTCAGGCTTTTGTTCCAGAGCAGTAACTGACTATAGCACCTATATTTTTAAATTCTTGAATGCCTGCATTTGGTATTTTTTCAGTTTTCAGCTAATGTTTCTTAGCAACTCGTTTCAAGAGAGACCAAGAGGTTCTTTTATGTAGCGCCTTGTTTTAGGGCATTAGAGCTTTCACTTTTCTGAATGAGATGTAGCATTTCTTTGCTGTTCTCAGGTCTTGTTAATGCTCTCCCACAAACTGCCTTGTCCTTAGAAGTTAGACCTACTTCAGTGAGGAGCGCTTGATGTTGGGTCATCATTCCTTTGCTGACCTGTTAGTCTTACACATGCAGGTCAGAGTCATTCTTCAGTCGCTGATCTAGTGGCTGGGTCTTTTTGCTTTTGCATCTTGTTGCTATTATTAGTTTTTGCAGGTATACCTTATGTACTAGTACTTGTATAGAGCTCTTCTGTGAACATATTCATTCAGCACTTTTTCTATGCCTTTAAGAGCTTTTTCTAATAATCATGTAAATTATCTTGTCCAGACCACTTCCACGTGTGGGCTGGAGGAGCTGGTAATCAAACCACCAAACCTTTTATTACCAACTGTTTGGAGCCTTTCTACATGTGGATTTCCTTCTCAATGTCTTCATGTATGTCATGAATGGGTGATAGACCTATTTCACTAAAAACAGTAGCAACAATTAGTGTTCCTGCTCCCTCTGCGGAGAGGGGGCGTCTGCTGCCTGAATAAATGCAGAATGTGAGAATGGGGGAAAAGCATTGATCTGGAGGTGTCATGAGCTATATATACAGCAGGAACAGATATTTTTGGTCACAACACACATCTAAGCTTGGTGTGACACTTTCCAATTTTTACCCAATAGTTTGTGTTCTCACCTCTTGGCTAAGCTACTGCTTCGTGTGTGTGTTTGAGTGACAGCGAGAGGGAGTTTGTGTGGATTGGTGAGGTGTCAGTGGGCGTTGTGTACACATTCACCAGGGAGGAAACGGGGTGTGTGTGTGTGTGTGTGTGGGTGTGTGTGTTGGGCCTGTGCTGGCCTGCTTGGATGTGAGTCTATGAAAGCAACTGGATCTCCGTTAGCTGCTGGTCTCATCTGCTCCAGTATAGCTGCAAATTGCTTGCAGTGCCAGGCAAGCTCTAGAGGTGCGGTGTAAAGTAATTGGAGACAGGTTCAGTTCCTTTTCAATCAGGGTAAACACTCAACACATGCACATATGTGCATTTACACACACTGGTTCGTGGGCTGTAGCAGGTGTGTGTGTGTGTGTGCAAGTTTCAATATTGCTGATTGTGGATAAAATTAAATGCATAATATTTTTAAATCATAGATTTTTTTGTTTTGTTTTTTGGTTGCATTTGTTATTGTAATTTTATGTTCTGTTTGTTAAGGCTCCCCATCATTACTAGCGAGTTAAGCTGAGTTACGGTACACTATGCTTAATCACTGACACATTTTAATCTTGACTGTTGCTTTCTGTGGTTCTAAGTTGGATAGACTTTTAATCATTACCACCATTACTGCAATATTTATCAGTAAAGCTGTAATATCAAAACTTTCGCACAGCCTCAAATGAAAATATTGATTAGAAATCTGATGTTTTTGAATCAGTTCCTGAACAGTTAATCTGATGCGTACAAGTTTCTCTACTAAAATCTTTTTCTTTTCTTTTTTTTAAAAAAATAAACCAAAGTAAACACATTTATGACCAAAGTTTAGTTCTGCTCTTGTGAGAAATGTCCCCTGTCCAAATCCAAAACCTTGGCAGGCCAATTTTTATAAAAGTATCACAGTTCAGTGTCCTTCCACACCTGTAATTAGAAGACGCAGTCCAATAATTACTTTACTTTACACATTTAATATCACTAATTGTGGTAGGTGCCCTGCACATTTTAATTGCTGTGATCTGCAAACAGCTCTCTGTCAGTGCCTTTGGAGAATTTTAAGCTTAATTATCAGGTATATTTTTAGAGCCTTGTAATGATTTTAAATCTTTTCATTGTTATATTGTTGGTGATTTGACTTGGCATGGGTTTTCTGTGTTGTAAAATGGGTATTTATTAGGTCTGAATTTAAGACTTTAGCCTATTTGATGGCAGATAGTTAAATGATGCTGGTCAGTAACATTAAAAATGACTGATTTACACATCAAATGCACTGTGCTCATCAAGTGTTGTGTGGATATGCACACTTTCATTTCAGTTTACTTCTTAGGAGGTGTTTTGCGCTGCTTCTGACAGAAAAACAAAGTCTTTGTTAAATAAGGTTTGATCTTTTGCTTTTAACTAAAGCGACAATCTCTTCAGCTCATGGACACACACACACACACACGCACACACACACAGCAGCCTGTGGGGCTACAGCACTTTGAGTTTCTGTCCTATTGAGCCCACTTCAGATAACTGTGACGCTCACTCTTATTGTAAGACTAATGAGTTTATTTTTTATGTGTTTACATCATCTCATCAGTGATGCTGCTGTGACTCACCTCCCTTGAATACTGGGGTGGAAGGTGACCTCAGGTTTTTTTTTTTTTTTAAAAATATATATTATTATGTTGGATGAGGTAACCTGCACTTGTACATCATGTGGTACAGAAGGTTAGGACAGTCAACATGCAAACAAACACACACACAGAAATTGTGCATCTTATATGAATGTGTTTTGCATGCACACAAATATTGGTATGTAGTACACATATGCAGACACAAAATAACCCCTGCACTGCAGGAAAGGGAAGGTGTAGATTTTTCCACTGACCTCAACTCTAGCTAATCAAGCAGCAGGTAGTCTCAGGTCTGTTCCAATCCAAACCAATCAGAAATGATGATGAGCTCACACTTCTTTCATATCTGCACCCTGATTCGCTGCCATTGTATGACTCTGTGAGAGAGGCAGCCTGTGCACTTCACATGGGAGCTTGTGTCACACACACAGAAGCTGGGAGGCAGTTCTGTTTGGGAGCTGCTGAGAGAAAAATTTTGCTGTCCTGGTGCTTTGGCATCTACTAAGCATCCGCACCATCATCAATTATTCACAGACTCAGCAGTGCATCCCAGTGTCTGACTGTGTGTGTGTATGTGTTTGTGTGTATGTGTGTGTTCACATGCCAATCTGTGTCACTGTGTGTGGTCACAATATGCTCACGTCGGATCTTTGGGGAGACACGTTTCTTCCGCTTCTCTCGCAGAATCTGTTTTTCCTCGGCTCAGTTCTGTGGTTATGTGCAGGAGAGGAACATGCTCCTTCATTTGTGGACTCTGTACAGCTGATTTACCTGGAATCGAGCTCCGCGGGCTCCTCAGGTTGAGGTCTTTTAACTGGCGGGAACGGCGGACTGTCTTTGTTTTACTAGCTGTCTGGTGCTTTCATTGACTGAGCTTTATACTGGACTATAAACCTGCACTTTTCTAGTTCTGGATCTGTTTGCTTGATTTGTCAAAATGCCTGAAGCAAATTATCTGCTCTCTGTGTCTTGGGGATACATAAAGGTAAGATCCCTTCTTGTGTTGGTGTAGTTTAATTAATTATTCATGTGCTTCACACCTACTTTGATGGGATTGCTTGAATTCATCTCCATTGAGTGGAGGTGTTTTTCATAACTTAGGTTCATCCCTCAGTCTTTGGGTAGAGGAAGCCTTTAATGTACTGTATCTCCTTGCTGAAATGGTGGGCTTGGAATTGTGAAATTTGGTGTGAAATTTCTGGATTTGTTTTGATGCATTTGTGATGCAAAGAGCTGATGGTGCTCGCACAGCGCTGCCTGGATGTAATGCACAGAAAAAACATTTAAGGTGAATTTGGATTCAGGAGTGCAGATGCTTTCACTAAAATCTGTAATTACTTGTTGGTCATTTCAAGAATTTAATACCACAAATGACCTCAGTTTAAAGAAAACAGCAGCTCTTAGGTCTCTCCTTTTTAATGTCAATAATCCTCTTGATAGTTGGGTTCTTTTGTATTTTTTGGTAACTCGAATTTTTTTCTGTGAGGTTATGCAGAATTCTGAAAATATTTTCAAATTATTTTCAGGTTACATTTTATTTATATATTATTTTTTATATGTTTGTATTTTTTTTTTTTAATTTGTTGCTTTTCTGCTACAATGGCTCTTATATGATGATTCTCAGCTTTTGGTGTCACCATTATAAAAAGCCAGCTGGTATTCTTAAACTGGACTGAGCAGTGAGCAGTTTGCTGTGTTGTTGTGGTCTATTTAAAACGATCACTATTGCTTTACATAATTAACTGATGTCAATTTATGCATTTGGCGCTAAGCCAGAATGATTAAATAATGCATTGAGGGGTTTTTCTTTTGCCGTCTGCAACTTGTGACTGGAACAATATGACTGGAAATTTTCTGCAAATGGCTGCTGCTATCAGCAATGTCGATGCCATCAAATCATCTGATTTCCTTACTGGCATAATGAAGTTTTTTGTTTTTTTTTATTATAAAAATGGTTTTAGGATTGATACTAGGCTCATTCTGTAGGTACTTCAGACATATTTGGAAGTTAAACATGTTGTGATGACCACCTCTGAACTGAAAGACCAAGTAACCGTGATTAATCTGCCCTTTACTATGCACTGGACTAATCATATATATATATGTGTGTTCTTCTCTTTCAGTTCAAGAGGATGTTGAACAGAGAGCTCACTCACCTATCAGAGATGAGCCGCTCTGGGAACCAAGTCTCTGAGTTCATCTCCAACACCTTCTTGGGTAAGTGATGACACAGGTAGATAGACTTTCCCTCTTTCCTGCACCATGACAGTCCTTGTATTCACTATCCTTTTTTTCTTCCTCCCCTCCACTGTGTCTCTCCAGACAAGCAGCATGAAGTGGAGATGCCATCCCCTCAAACGCAAAAGGAGAAGGAGAAGAAGAACAAGCCCATGTCTCAGATCAGCGGGGTGAAGAAGCTGCAGCACTCCTCCAGCCTCACAAACTCTAATATCCCTCGATTTGGGGTCAAGACCGAGACCGAAGATGAACTCGCTAAGGTGTGTGTGTATCTGTGTGTGTGTGCCCCCCGCTAAGTTATATAGTTTACATAAATATAGTATAGTGTAATTTGATGTATGTACTGAAGGAATTTATTCATGATCATATCTCACTATTTTTTAGGAGTTGGAGCATGTGAATAAATGGGGCCTTAATGTTTTTAAAATCTCTGAATTTTCTGGAAATCGGCCACTGACAGTCATGATGCACACAATATTCCAGGTAAAGACTTCCTCCTTCAATTTTTCTGGCTCCTTCACTGCTTGATGAATCCCTAAATTCTCTTGACTTTAATACCCCTCCCCCTTGTAATTTCTAATTTGCAGGAGAGAGACTTGTTAAAAACTTTTAAAATTCCACTTGACACCTTTATAACATACCTGATGACCTTAGAAGACCATTACCATGCCGATGTGGCCTATCATAACAACATCCATGCTGCTGACGTCACCCAGTCAACTCACGTGCTGCTATCCACCCCTGCCCTTGAGGTGAGGTGCAAGTGTGCACACACATACTCACTCACACACACACAAAGAAAGAGAACACTCCTGTGCACAAGCACATGCACATACGTACATATACTCGCAAACATGTGGCCTATGCTTCCACAATCAGCTTCAATCAAACTCCTGCTCCATGTTCAATCAATGGCTCTCACTTGAAAGGGTATTTTTGTCCAGTGAGTTGATTCTCACATCGATGGCCTTCACTCTCCCTTCAGTTCGTGCTTCTTTCTTCTAGGCTGTGTTCACAGACCTTGAGATCCTCGCTGCCATCTTTGCCAGTGCAATTCATGACGTGGACCATCCCGGAGTCTCGAACCAGTTCCTCATTAACACCAGTAAGTCTGAATATGAGTGTTAGCAGCTATGTCAGAATCATTAGTGAGTGTTCACAAATGTGCGCTCACAGTCTGCTACCAAGGTGGGAACGTGCACACTGACGCCGCTGCTTCACTAACACTCATACATATACACTCTTCATTATAAGTAGAATTTCTCTCATACATCATATTTGATACTTTAATCCAAACTGAGAAGTCGATTCTTGCATCAGCTCCAAACATTTTGTGCCTGCGCACACGCACGTGTTCACCAGCATGTTTTTTTTGAGGCACGTGTGACGGCATTGACATGTGATTCCAAAGCAGAGGAGTTCAAAGAGACAATCAATATCACCCTAATCCGTGTACTCAACATCATTCGGGATTCTCAGGAAAATGTTCTACTTAAGGACAAATGTAGCCACACTACATGTAGTGATCTAAATTTCAATGAATAATTAACAAATCACCTTTTCTTATTTACATCAAGTGATAACTAATCAACACATAGTCTAATTTCTTCTTATAGGCCATTACAGTAGGTTGCTAATGACACTGAATTTTATTTTCACTTTTTTTTTTGTAATGCTGTGAAAATTCCAGTCATCTTCATTGTTGAGTGGAGGCAGAAGTCACAGTCTGCATCAAAACCTGGAAAAATAAAAACTAAAGCATCCGCAGTGAGCTTATAACCAAACCAGACTTGCATGTTTGGCTCATGTTGTTGTGTTAATGTCTCCTTGGGCTAGAGACTAAACCCTTGTTATCCCACTTTACCTGATTCACTTGCTCATGGTTAGAGGTACCACAAATATCACCTTAATTTGGCAGTTTAGAGGAAACCATAAACAAATGCAGTTTATATCCACTGGGTAGGAATGTAGATGTTGCATAAGAGTATTACTAACACCAGCCTCAGAACAGAAAACGCACTATGCAGTCGCATACACACAAAATGTGTAGTGCTTACCATAAGCCCCGAAAGGGAATCCCTGCAGTAAAGGCAGTATGAGTCATCCTTGTTAAGTGCCACCAAACTGATCTTCTGTCAGCCAAAGAGCAACAGAGCAGGATCCCCTTTCTCTGTTCTGCTGCTCTGTTCCACTGTGGCCAAGACTAATGCATCTTAATGGAAAAATCTAAATACAGCTAGAGGTCCTTCAAATGACAGAGAGTGGGAAACCTCTCAGTGGTAAACATGCTGGTGTTTCTTCTGCAGCTCGTTTGCCAGGGAATCCATAGCGGCACACAAAAAATTTGACAAGACATTATCAGAGAAATTTGTAGGACTAATTGTCAGTTGCAGCATGTTGCACATTTATTATCTTACAGTTGAATCCAGTTGAACTGAAATGTACAGCTTAGATCTGCTGTTTCCATCCATAGGAATTTGCATTTGGTAGTATGGTTTTGGGGCATGCCCATCCTTCAAAGAGAGAGCAGACCAGAAAAAGAGCAGGCGATAAATGACTGAAGACATAGATTTAACACGATACAGTGTGAAAAGGAAAGAGACTGGGTGGAGGTGAGTTTACACAGTTGCTTGTAGTATGCACCAAGTTAGAGCTTTAGCTTAAAAGCAACTTAAATAGCCTAAAGATTTTCCAGTTAGATGGACAGAAGGGTGTCAGTTCATGCGGGCTGCCAGCTCCTGACCTTCCTGCTCAAATTTCTGCAAACTAAACCAATCATTTCTTCTCTCCAGATTCAGAGTTGGCGCTGATGTACAATGACTCGTCCGTCTTGGGGAAGCCATCATGCAGCAGGTGGACTCAAGCTCCTACAAGAGGAGAACTGTGACATCTTCCAAAACTTGACCAAAAAACAAAGACAATCACTGCGAAAGATGGTCATTGACATTGTAAGCGAAAACAGTTTCATCTCTTGTAATAAAGTTTGAGTTAAAAGCCTCGTGTTGTATTTTTAAATGCGAAATTAAATGACAGTTTCCTGTGCTGAATACTACTAACAGTTTGTTGTGGGTGTTCGAAGGTGCTAGCTACAGACATGTCCAAGCACATGAATCTACTGGCTGATCTGAAAACAATGGTGGAGACTAGAAGGTGACGAGCTTCTGGTGTCTTACTGCTTGGATAACTATTCTGACAGGATACAGGTAAAACCAGCTGTCTAATATCCATATCTCTGTTGTGGTATTCACTGCTGCAGTCTCCACCATCCTTTGGGGCATTCTGCATTGGTGCTGTGTTTTAGACTGTCTTAACCTGTTTCAGGTTCTCCAGAACATGGTGCACTGTGCAGACCTGAGCAACCCCACCAAGCCTCTGCAACTGTACCGGCAGTGGGACGGACCGCATCATGGAAGAGTTTTTCAGCCAAGGTGACCGGGAAAGGGAGAGGGGCATGGAGATCAGCCCTATGTGTGATAAACATAATGCCTCAGTGGAAAAGAGCCAGGTAACACACACACGGCAGATATATGCCTTGTACATGTAAACTGTGTACACACACACACACACACACACGTATACACACACAAACACATTGAGAGTCCTGTTTTCTCTGCCTGTCCCCTGTAGGTTGGATTCATAGACTATATCGTTCACCCTTTGTGGGAGACATGGGCTGACCTGGTCCATCCGGATGCCCAGGACATCCTGGACACGTTGGAAGACAACAGAGAGTGGTACCAAAGCACCATCCCCCAAAGTCCCTCTCCTGCATTGGACGAGCCTGAGGACGGCACTCGACCTCCAGGAGGGGACAAGTTCCAATTTGAGCTCACCCTGGAGGAGGACGGGGAGTCGGACACTGAGAAAGACAGCGGCAGCCAGCCGGAGGAGGAAGAGGAGGAGGAGGAGGAAGGAGGAGGAAAACAGCTGTACTGATTCTAAAACACTCTGTACGCAAGACTCTGAATCAACAGAGATACCTTTGGACGAACAGGTGGGGGAGGACGATGATGATGATGATGATGACGAGGAGGTAGTAGAAGAGGGGAGACGCCCTGCTCACAATCATGTTTTGTCGAGGAAGAGGTAGCAGAAGAGGAGGAGGAGGAAGAGGAGGAGAAGGAGAAATCCCCCGACACATAGCAGTTTATGGACAGCACCTGATTAACTCTTCTTAGTAATTACAGATGATTATTTATAGAATATTTTTTGGGTTTTGTGAAATCTGTGTGTGTTTTTTATACATCTATGTTTATGGTTCCAAAGCGTGCGCTGCTCTCCACCTCGGCCACTCCTCCTGTCCGCTTCGTTCAGACACGCCCACCGGTACTACTTCAAGTTTTTTTGCACTCAGGAAAACTCTTTTCCATTCCCATTTGTACTGAAGTGGTGTGTCTTTATTTCACTTTTACAGCCCCTCCCTTTACAAGCTTAAGTTTAGGATGTGGACCAGCAGCTCACGGTCTGCGCAGTGCTGTCTTTACTATACATAACATCACATTTTCTTCCCTTCTGCTTCGTCTCAGCCTCGCCATGAAAGTTTGGCAGTGTTTCTGTGTTTTATTAAGTGCCCATACTCTACAGAGACCGTTGTTGGCGTGTTCAAGGAGAATCTCCCTCTCGGTTAGGCCGTATCCTCCCCACTACAAATTAGGAGGCATGTTATGTATCCGTCTGTTGAAAACCTGACGGGACACCGCAGAGATGAAAGCTGCAGCTCACCAGGGAGCTTTTTGAGACACATTTCTGCTGTGGAAGTCTTCCTTGAAAACCTGAATGACACAAAGCTCAAATGTTAAAACGGCTGTGTCGCTGTCCTTAGACCTCTTTTAATTTTTTGTATCGTACTGTATGTAAGATTCAGATATTTTCTAGAATTTACTTTTGCAATCCTAGGCTTTGTTTTGTTAGAAAAAAGAAAATGAAGGAACTTTTGGAAACCA